>JAOPUG010000215.1:3194444-3204478 GCA_027564375.1 Micropterix facetella
CCCCATTTCCCATTACGTTATCTTACTTTATTCTCATTTTACCTTACTCACACTTGACTAATACGGCGCATATTATTATTATTTTTTTTTTTTTAAATTATGACAAGGACCAGAAATTTGTACTGTCTCTTAATATTGACATTTCAATTGTGTTGATATAGTTAATATGAGCTTCTTAAGTTATTAGTTTTATGGTTGCTCCGAGGGAGCTGAACTGATTATAATAAATTTCCAGGTTGTACTTTTTCCAGAGTTTATGGTAATAAGAGATTTAAGATCACGGATGATATCAAATGTTAACCAAGCCGGATATGTGTATCTGCTCGTGTCGCCTGTAGCCTTTTTAAGTAGAATACTTGTGTCCAGACAGTCGTAAATTAGAGCTTAAAGTACTCCACACTCTCGTTTATACCAGTCAGATTGTTTAGTCGTGTCCAGTCGATTTTATCTAATAAGTCGTAAAACATGTCAAAGTAAGCTTTTCGATAGTCCCACGTACTATTGAAGTCATGTAGCAAACTGTCCCGTGGAGTTTGAGGTAAATGTCGTGTGAATGCATTCCGGTTTCGCCCAGAGAATGTTAGTGATGTATAATGGTGGATGTAGATTGTCTCAGCGAACTAACTCGGTGGTAGCTTCCGTCACGTTCAGCTTTGCACAGTTCGACAATACCACATCTAAACATCTCTCATGTGGATTTCCGACTCCGTTGAACTGTTGCGCGTGACATAGAGAGATGAAGTACTGGTAATGGTCATTCGCCAATTTTGTGGCTGAATATAAATTAAAATCCCCTAATATTAAAATGTTTTCTAACTTACCACTAAAAAATAAACTTTCCAATGTGAAGTATTAGATGCTCGACAATAATAAGGAGGCGATGAGTGAAATCTTAACATATGTTGACGGACTGTCTACAGCACTACCGGCTGTCCATACTCGACTGTCTCAAAACATGACAATCGAAAGCGAACTCCACTTTCCGTCAAAGGCATTTTAATGTATAGCACCAAGAACATTCAAAATTCTGGTCGACGCCAAAATAGGATGTGTAGGTATAGCCCCCAGAATATAATTTTAAGGTGATTATTGAAAAATGGATAAGAAACTACAAATTATTAGCCATAGTTTTCATACATTACTATAATTAATTTTAGTAATACACATAATTATAATTATAATATAATAATAATAATAATATAATTAATTTTGACAATTAATACTATATAAATGTAAGCTTTTCATTATTCTCGAAAGAAATATTATAATTAATTTTGACAATTAATAGTATCTAAATTAAAAATTTTCATTATTCTCGATTTTTTTTATTATGATGTTTAATAAAGAGTAATAACATAATTTCGCCATAAACACAATTTTAAATTCAGAGCGGTTCTGGCCGCTTAGCAGTAGGTTAACCAGTGCTAATATTCAGTAAAGTACCACCCCAATCATCTCATCGCATAATCAAAATAAAGGTATAATTATTAATTTATTAACCACAAATGTTATACGAATAGTTAAATAAAGGCTAAAGTTCCATGCGGATAAAAATTTAAGGTTTAATACTCTATATATTATGAGAAACCCGCAGCGAATTATGGATAAAATGAGCCAAAATGACAATAAAGATTTTCGGATTCCGATTTTTAAAATAGGATATCCCAGTATTAATTTATAATTCAATAAGTTAATGGATCCTCTAAAGAAGTTGGAAGTTAGAAGGAAATAAAAACTCTGCGAAAAAGCAACCAAGGGTTTTCTTTTAGTAAAAAACAACTTTTTACTAAAATTATTTTAGTAAAAAGGGCCGAATTTTAGTAAAAAACTAGTAAACTTCGAAAGATTTTCAATTCGTATTCCATGGATATTTCGCTACATATTGCGGTATGATCTTATCTGAGAGACTAAGACGATAATTTCGGTAAATCGACGCTAAATAAGATGATAAACTGAAATTACGAAAAGACGATAATTTTATCCACAGTTTAACTTTAACTCGAATCAAGCATGGTCGCCTTTCGCTTGTAAGTGCCGAGTCACAACTGAATAATTTAAGTTTAATCAAAACCGCGATCATGAAACCAAAGTAAAATAAGCTACGTCACCCAACGGCTAATTAATAAAGCATGTTGTTGTGATTTTGACTTTACCAATAATGCTCGTAGATACAGGGCTGGAATGGTCAAAGAGGCAAGGAGGCGTGCCTCCCGTGTCTCAGCCTCCCTGGATCCCAACTTATTTAGTTGTTTTTTATTTATTTATTCACTTATTACCCATAAACATGAAAGACAAACCAATGCATTGAATAGTAAAATTATTAATAGATGTCAATGAATAACTGTAAAAATAGAACGTGACATTAAATACTAGTTATCAGATAAGAATAGATCATTAATCGCCTGTAATTTAAACCGATGAGGGTTAGCGGTAAAACTATATGCCGATGAGGGTTAGCGGTGCATCGTGTTAATGTCACGTGCCGACTTGTTCCACCTCGTAAGATTAGTGCTCGAGAAACTCCGCCTTCTCGAAAAGATGGTGCGATTGAGCACTAATATAATTATTAGGCACAAAATGATCCATCTTAGCTAGGGTTATAAATTTTGCATAGAATCAGACATGGTGAACGTTTTTGTTCTAATATAGATAGAATTATAGCTAATCATGGCTTTGATAACAACCACGCCATGCTATGTCGGATACAAAAATGGATAATATCCATACTATTTGAATTACAAAAACTTCAAAAAACTCTTGTGTACATTTTCCAGCATTAGAATATAGGTATCTTTATGGAGATTCCAAATAGCTGCATTCGTTTGGAAGCGACTTCTAAAAATGTACTTGTACAGCGTGCTTATAACAGGAATATGATTGAGTGCTTAGAGAGGCGTGTCACAAATCATAGAAGCTTGAAAGAATTTACATACAGTTGACTAATGTATTCCTTGAAGTTTAACTGGGAGTCGGAAAAACTTTAAGTGCCTGACTTTAGTCACTCTAAGAAAAGCACACCCAGCGATGGAGAGCAGGCGATCTCATGTGTATCATTACTGAATATTTGTTAATATTGAAAAGAAGGTTACGAACATGGCCCCATGCATCAACTACATCAATATCTTGCTGGAAGAGCTCGCAGGCCTCAGCACATTCAGTGGATACAAATAATTTTACAACATCAGCAAACCTTAGGCAATGTGCTGATGTGACAATACTCAGATTATTAACAAATAACTTGAACAACAAAGGCCTCAAGTATGATCCTTAGCTAACTCCAGATTCAGTGTTGTATAGTTTGGAAGCGAAACCGTCAAATTTAAAGAAACGTAACCAAATCTGCTAATAAACGTTTTTCAAGTAATCTGCGAAGAATTTCAACCGTTTGAGAATTCAGCTGCAACCAGTTCTCGGTGTTAAGCGTCGCTATATTGACTTTACTAAAGGCTTTCTTGGAATCCAAATATACTACATACATATGTACTCTTGAGGTGCTATCCAAGTCACCGGTCAGATAATCAGTATCGGCCAACAGTTATCGACCTGCACCTTGTCATCACTTTTTGCACTGGAACTACTCTAAATATCTTACACTTATAGGGGTATGTGGACTACAATGATCTGTTCAAAATATGCATGAAGGGTTGTATAAAAAAATACAACATGCCTTGATAATATAGAGAGGAATTCCATGAAGTGCAATGGTGCGGACTGATGACAGTTTGCGTATTGGAAACCGAATGTCATCTTTAGTGATACTGCGGACGTTGACGCATGAAGAATTTCCATCGCCCGGCATAATAGTCGTTTCAACGTGAACAGCGTCTAACGCTGGCACGTTACGTAGACACAATGATGAGAAGTAGCCATCCGTAGCCGCGTTGAAACACTGGTTCCCATGAGATCACCAAAGTTAAGCAGCGTCGGGCGTACTGCCAGGTGATGTTATAAAAGCCGGCTGCCTGTAAGATAATGTCGATAGACATTAAGGTGGACCGTTACCATAAAGGGTATAATTAAAAAAAAATACTTCGCTAACATATCAGCAGCTGCAGCGCCCAAATATGTAACCTCATGGTAGACCACATTTTGAGGCGCCCTACCGGCATTTCGCTGACTACGGACATACTCTCAAAAGCGTGAACTATTTTCCTGGATAAACGACGCCCCTCTGGGCTAGCGCCCAGCTGAATAGCGTCAAGCCTCCCCGGGCTCCAACTCAGCCTCCCCAGGACTTGGGGTCTGGGGAGGCTGATATTGGTCTCCATGGATCAAACCTCCCCGAATTCCAAGTATGTTAGATTCTTCATCAATTTAACGAGCTTTAGACATTTTTAAATAGAAAGAATAGTCTATCCGTCCGCCCGTCAGTCCGTTCGCAAATGGACCTCCGAAATTTTCAGTCCTAGAGAAAAATGGTTACCGGCAAATGACTTCGGAAAAAAAATCTTAAATTTGTTCGATTTTGCGTTGATTTCTTCCGTAAGTCGCTATTTTCGAACACTATTGATGCATGCTCGTCGCCCTGTTTTACAACTCAAACGAGGAATATGCACAGTGCCGAAATGCTTCCGTATGCATGGTGATTTATTGAGACAGCCATTAAAGGGCCAGTTTCTATGGCCCAATGAAGTTTCTGCCATTTTTCCTAAAACTTCGTACACATAAAATACTCATCTTAAAATTAAAAAAAAAAATAGCTGATGGAGAATCGCTCATTTTATTTATTAGTCATTTTTAGTCGTTTTATTTTTATATCATTATATATTTTTATAGATTTTACATTCCATATGATTTCATGGTTATTCGTTATGTCGAAAAAACTACTATTTTCGCAGTAAGAAAGGGGGAACTTTTAAATTTACAGAGTAAAAGGGAGAATTAAAAATTTTGGTCAGGGTGTAAGAGTTTTTGCAAACATAATTTTCTTGAGATCAAAAATATTAATTCCTCGAGAATTGTACACCTACCCTTGTTTTTTATTGTTTTGTTTCTATGAAATGTTAATGTGCCTTAAATTATTGGGGCTAAAATATCGTAAGATTTTAGAGGAGACGGCGCGGTAGTCCAACCAGTTTATTAATAATATTTAAGCCCTACACCGCCTTCGATGATCCCATCTCACTTCCTTGACTAAAGGAGGGCACTTCGCAAGCATTCGCCCCGCGCTAATGCCAGAAAATGCATGTTTTTATTTTTTTACGCAAACACGGTTCAACATATCTAAAATTTAATTCCTTATAATAATGTGTAAGACTGCCAGTGGTTCTAAATGTTATTTTCTAATTATGAATGGCAAACCGTTGAATAGTTTAATGCCGATGAACTCAAATACAAGAGTGGATAACATATGTATTGTTGGAGTACAAGAACCTTAAGAAACGGTTTTGCATTTTCTCTAGCTCTTGATTACCTGAAAAGTAACAGTTTTTATATGGTCATATTTCAGTGCGCGCGTACACTTAATTTTCGCTAATATGAAATGGTTATATTCAGCAAAAGAATACAGTACATCTAAAGAGGCTAGGGTTCGACATGTTATAATAAGTTATAGAAAAACTAAATTACAATACAATAAAGTATTGAAAAAAATGTTGTTATACTGTTTATAATTTGGTAGTTTTTTAAATTAAATTTTATCAATTTTTTAGCCACATTTCAAACAATTTATTAAAATAATTTCATACAGAAATATAATTCAGACTTTCATCTTTATATTCATAGGTGTTTGGTAAATATTCGGTTAAAAATACCGTGGCAGTTTAGTAAAACCTAGCAAGACATTTTTTTCCAAAATATATATCCAACCTTGTAAATCCTAACGAAAGAAAATCGACCAACATTTCATAAGTTTCTTGTCGATGGATTTTGACGTAGTTTATGCTGACATAGTTTGATCGTATTGGGAAATGTGAGTGTATATTGCGAAATAAAATTTGTGAAAAGACAGAATCACGAAGGATGATAACAGTATGAAGTCAAGTGAATAAAAAGATGGAACACTGCGGGTATTCAAAGAAGAAGAAGCTTTTCTGCCCATATCCTTGCACCGCTGTGGCACCGACAAATGACTGTGAAAAAAAGTGATATCATCCATCGAGTCGTCGTATTTCAAAGCAAAGCACGGCAACGTGATCCTATCGCCTCTAATCAAAGGGGTTCACCTTCCGCGTTGTCCCCCTCCCTCCAGATTGCCGTACGCCCGTTCAAACTACATAAACGATGCCGTATACATATCAATGCCGCCGCCCCACCCGCCCTAGCCCAGAGAGGAAGACGAGCGTGGCGGCCCGTGTGATAACGACTGTCGCTTTTTTACGTGTCGTAACGTAAATTTTCTTCATAGCCCCTCTAAAAAATGTTCACCCGTGTCCTTAGGAGTTTTAGGAGCTTGGTGCCATTTATGTCACACCCTCTGGCTGATATATGTATTAAGTTCATAACCTGGTAAGTTCCTTCCTTAGTAGTACAGATCCACTGGACTGCCAACTTGATTTTCACTTTTTGCTTTTGGAAAAAACGTTTTGGAAAACCCTAGGTTAGTACATTACATTCAAAAGTCTACATTACACGCAAAAGTTGACTTGAATATTGTCTCAACCGCCTAACACTAAAGAACTGTCAAAAAGTGCAAGGATGTCAGCGTGGGATTTTTCCCTGAATTCAGGAAAATTTCGAGAATAAATATTTTTTATTACAATATTGAAGTCAACAACACCTATAGGCATCAGAACCATGCGAATCGCGAATGCGTACACAATCTGTATGCGACCCTCCGTGATATTTAATTCTTTTCGCCGAAATTATACGTAAAGAGAACTCTGAAACCACTGTAAGTGAGATATTAGCCGCCATCGTGCGTCTCGAGAAGAAGATCGATGTTCAAGCTATGATTATAGAGAAGAAAAATAAAATCCTTTCACCTCAATCATTAAAACTATTTGAGCTAGTGAAAAAGGTGTTGGGTCTCTCATCGGGAATCTCATTGGTAATAACTGCAACGAACAAAAATCGCCAACATTCTGAGAAGTAAAAAACGATTCGAGGACGACAGATGAATCACCGCCAGCCATGCATCAACGTCATCTGCTATTGTGTTGCCTCGCCCACTACTGACGTCATCTCCCATTCGACACGCCACCACTGTGACTGCGACCATACCGACCGCCTTTGTTAACGGCCAATCGAGTGCCGTCTCGTCCGATAGCAAAGTATACGATATCCGCTTCTGCTACCGCCGCCAAGCCAATGAAAAACTCAGCCAATGAAGAACTAACAGAAGAGTCGTGGCAATAAGAAGTGCACCTTCGCCGTAAATGGAGAAGACCTGATTTTATCAAGGGCACAGCTGAGCCAACAGGCAATCTCTAGCACGTTGAGCGTCGTAAACAGTTCCACATCTGGTCATTGCATAATGACACCTCAGCAGACGATTTGAAACCGTATCTCGATTAAATCGACGTTCGCCAGGATTTGGACATCAAACGAATCAAGCAAAATGTAATTAGGCGTCGTTTAGGATAGGAATGCCGGAGTTAATATTTAAGAAATGATGAGATCCTAGAGCCTGACCAAGAAATGCCATTAAAAGAATGGCGATTTCGCTACTCGTGCGCCGCCGTGTCAGCGCCCGACATCGAAGATAAATAGTAAGGCCAACGCCTCTGAAAATAGCAGTGCTTTCCTACGCATTAATATAACTCACAATCGTGCACCAAAATATTAAGTGCATATGTGCTGTGCATCAAGTGCTGCTATCCACCAATTTACAATGCGACATCTTACACAATTCTGAACACTGGAAACGTCGAAATGAACTGGATCTCGTGAACATAGATGGTTTTTACTTGGCGTCCAGCTACTGTCGGCCGCGACTAACGGCCGAGTCAGTCGAGCAACATTTTGAAGTTGCCCCATTGCAAGTCATATCTTATAAATTGCTGATTGTCGTCATCTACATACAAATCACGTCTCGTTAGTAATGATACATTTTCAGCGAGCTTGAAAATCTTAAACTATGCTAAGAAAACTAACAATTTTCAGTGACAGGGGAAGTGAATATTAATATATGTTCCGACTCAGTGCATATGAAAAAGCTCTCTGACATCCTGTTCACGAACAATCTATTATGTTTGATCACCTATCAAATCAGAATACATAACAGCGCGGGGAGTGCAATAGACCATGCGTATTTGAATAATCCACGATCGCGAATAAAGGCAACCGGAGTGCAGACATAAATATCAGTTCATGATGCACAGTTCGTTTAAGTATCTGGAACATGCTGCAAGATGCCGTGTCGAAAAATAAACAAGGGAGTTTTCAATAATTCAAGTATCAAATTTTTTTTACAATCTCCCCAGAGAACGAATTGATCTGTGCTTTTAAATTGTGATGTCATGTCGATTGACGAGCATTTATCCAAGTTTTTAAATCTAATGAATCATTATCACAATTGCTATTTCCGTGAGGAAAATGCCTTATCAATGTGAGTTTCAAAAGGGATGGATAAACGATGACATTCCTTAGCTAGGAAAGTGAGAATGAATTAACTTTGCACACTCCAACGCTGTTTCCTGAATGACGATTATTTGAGCAGTTTTGCAAGCTCAACTGAGTGCAACTATAGTAAGTTCTTGGAAAATGTGAAGAACAGGTCATCAGTAATTCCTACACATGCTCAGATAATACACAAAAACAAATGTGGAAAGTTGTAAACCGCCGGAAGACAGCTGCACCACAGTGAAAAACGCGATCACACCATTGTGTGACGCCTCTGATAACTCAAGCACTGATCAAAAATAAAAAGCCAATATAATTGATGAATTATTTCTCAATATAGCCACGTCTCTGTCGTTTAATCCCGACGAAGAGAAAGCAAAAGCACTTCTATCTCAATCATGTAAATCCGTTGAATCAATCTTGCGATTTAATTTATTCACATAAGAAGAAATAATAACCTTTGCTTTTCAAAAATTAAACCCAATCCAATATAAGATGTTTATGATCTGCCGACGTTTTGCTGTACATTTTGAAAATAAACCGTGTACTGGAAACTCTTTTTATTACCAACATCTCTGTAGGAATATATCCGACATGCTTAAAACGCATAAAGGGGATCCTGGTCTAAAGGCTCTCGGTTAATAATAGCTAACTACCGACCGATAGCCATCATACCTATATTTGCAAAAATAATTGAGCTTGGGGTTTCTAACAGATTATATGAGCAATTCAATAGCAGTAACTTTTCTTGTGATGCAAGTATGCATATCGCAGCGATCGCAGCACTGCGTATTAGCCACATAACAATAAATATGCATGTGATGAAAAGTCGAGAAGCAGGACGACATGTCGCCACCATTTTTTGTCACTTGTCATGAGCCTTCGACGTTATCGATCACGACATGCTGCTTATGAAATAAAAGCATTACGGGTTCGACGAAAACGTCTCGAAACTAATGAATTAATTTCTACACACCAGGCAGCAAGTGACCTCTATTGACAACTGCATTTCCATAGTGGGCGAAATATCGATAGAGATCTTGCTTGGGCAACACACTATTCGTCCTATATATGATTCCTCTCGATGAATGACATTACATCAGCCACAACGCGAGCTACGCGGAGGACGCGCAGTGATAGAGAGCAAGAGTGCACCATCGTTAACCAGCAACACCCAACTTGTGTAGAATGAGTTAGGCGCATGGTTTGACGTTAATAACCTGATACTTAAAATTAACCAAATTTTTGGGATTTATACAACTAGCTGCGATGGCACCTACAACTAGCTGCAATGATTTATGTAATAAATTGGGAAGAGCGTGCTACGAAGTCTAACGCATAATTGCATTTCTTGATTTACCTGCGCTGCGCATGTTTATTTTGCGCCATTCGCCGCTAAGATACGGCGCGGAGCTATGGGGGGGGGGGGGGGGGGTAAAAAAGAAAAAAAGAGTGTCATAATTATGAAAAAACAGGATAACCGCTATTAAGCGCGCGTGCCGCTTTATACACAGGAAAGGCCTTTGTTTTGA
>JAOPUG010000215.1:3250846-3262045 GCA_027564375.1 Micropterix facetella
TTAACACAGTCAACTCCCAGTAAATAAAATAATTAAATAATAAATTAGTAAAACCTCAAAGGACATTCTAATCAAATTTATCATCGTACGCGCCGCAATTTAGCCAATAGCGACATATGCTTAGAGTTCTACTTCTTCCTAAAATAAAAGCAAATAGAGCACGCGGCCGCAAATAAGCGACTGCATGCCTTTTTCGAGCCACGATTACCGTGACCTAATCCGACTTTCTTTCCCCCACGTTCCTGTCTCTCTGCAACTGTACAGTCTCTCCTTCTTGTATTTCCTCTCCCCGTAGATTGAGTCGATCCTGAGATACTTCCCCTTCGTTGCTTCGATGTAGCGGGGCCGACGCGGGAATTGACCCGCTTCATTGGAAGTACGTGGCCTGGAAACGGTTATAGTGTTCTAGCTGGTTCATCCTCCCGATGAACCATGAATACTAACCTATCTTTTACCGTATTCGACTAGACAACGGAGTCCGTGTTCTGCAGTGTCCTTTCACGTACGGTCGAGCTCGGCACTTCTTTATACGCTTCTCTAATATAGAGAAGCGTATAGAGATGCGCCGTGGTATCAGTCTTCTCTTCACCAAGCGGACCTGGCCCATTACATTTCTTTTGGGCCTTATCCAACTGGCGTCATTTGCATTTCTCATGGTGACTCCAAATAAAGCAATATGCTTCTAGCTTACTTCTAACGAGTGTATTAAATAGCAAGCGAATCGGTTGAGAATTTGAGAAATATGCAGGGACCCGCAGAGACGGCATGGCTGCTAAAAACAGTAATTGGCGCATACCGATTTGCTCATCCGCGTATTTTTTTAATTTTTAGGTATTTTTTTCATAATTGAAGAATAAGAGGTGATGGAGGAATACTACATTATTGTCTAAAATTTATACAACATTAATTTTTCGCTATATTTGAGTGTTCCTACATTCGAACACAAGAAAGTTATGAACGTGTGGCATCAAAGCATTCCTCAGAAAACTCCTAATTCATATAATAGAAAAAAATATCCAGTTACATTACACAATTTTGAGTATTTTAGTATTTCGCAACGGCTCATAGTGGGTTTGCGAATTATTGCATTGTTACTACTGCAATAATTACACAAAGGGCTCAGGAAATATCAAAATACTCGGAATTGACTATTCTAATCGGATATTTTTATCTGTATTGTATAAGTTAAGAGTTTTCTGAGGAATGCGTTGATCCCACAATTTCATAACTTCCTCGTGTTCGACTGTAGTAGCACACAAAAATGGCGAAAAATTGACATTTTATAAAATTATTTATACCAGTTGATTTATTCCAAATTTCGTATAATTAAAACATTCTCCATCAGATTTGATAATTCAATTATGAAAAATAAAGTACCTAACAATATTAGACGTGGCTGATCATTGATGTATTGATCAATGGCTGTTTTAGCAATTGCGCTGTTTCTGAAACAGACTCTTAAAGGCTGATAACAATAATATGACCGATAATAAAAATACTGATCTTGCCAAACCGCTATCCACTTAAGGAAAAGGGTCAGTGCTAAGTATTTATAGGTCGTTCAAAAATAATAAGTACAGTAATAAGAATTTGTGGCAACGATTGTAAACAATACATATAAGTAGTTGCGTTTACCAAAAAGAAACAAGAAGAGACGTACTTATCCACAGGTTATTAAACAATATATTTAAATGCAATTGTCATTTACAAATTGACAGTCCCGACCCTTAAAACCAAATGGAAGTATCAGAAAGAAATTTGAATGTTAAAGGAAGTTTTTATTTACACAATATTGCGACAGACACTAGGAAATCAAAATTGGGCTATTAAAGATCAAAAACATATTTGAAGTTAAATGCCACGTGAAAAAATTACGAAATTACTGCTCAAAATAAACCAATTGTGTCTAGAAGAATAAGACTTTATATGCGTAAATTACATCTAACTTCAAAGGAATGGATTGATAGAAATTCTCCTGCCTTGAAAATAATATATTAAAAGGATCCCAGTTGATCCTCTTCCATTGATATGCTAGTGATTCAGACGGGGTTATAGTTAATATTCTTTTTCTTCTTTGGGTGCCATCTCCTATCGCAGTGCGGCTATCATCATGGCCACTTGGGTCCAGGATGTTGCAGCTCGGAAAAGTTCAACAATAGTCATTTTATACCACTCGGCAAGATTTTAAAGCCAAGAGATGATTAATATAGGGTTGCCCAAAATAACGTAGACAAACATTTTTGCGAACAATTTAATTAAATTAAGATGCGGCTTACGATATAATATAAGTAATTGAAATGGAACTCTTTCCGAGCAAGAAAATTGATTAGTTCTCAAAATATCCTCCTTTGACTTTGATTCACAACGACAAAGGATTAACGAAATTCGAAACAATATTCCGTACTGCCTCTACGATTATAGTATCCCATTCCCGGGTATCTTTTAACACATGTAAACTGCTGTTCCATATAGTGCAGGCCCTTCCCTCTAAAATTCTTCGTATACTACAAGTCAATAGGATTCAGAATGGGGGAGTAGAGTGGCTATTCTTCAGAGCTGATTAAATCAGTAAAATTGTCTTGGTACAGCTGTTGAACACACGGCCCCTTAAGCTGGAGCAGTCTTGTTGAAATGTCTATAGCTAGTAATCGAAATGCTCCTGGATCTAAGGAACTACCTCAGTTTTGAGATAAATTCCTCGTACACTTCTTGATTTATTTTAACCCCTTTAAACAAAAACTAGGAGAGTTTTACTTGTAACGCAAATGTCATTCCAAACCATAACATATTTAGCATTTTGCCGGCGAGGAACGACTACAGCCCTTATTTTATCATTTTGGTAATTATAAGATTATTCCATGGACAAAGTAATCGTCTGTAAATACGATATTTTCTAATGTTCAGCAAAGGCGCGTCGTTTACGAAAACGACATATTTCGGGGCGAACTCTTTTTCATTGTCCTTAAGAAATAGTGCTTTTTTCCGTTTGTATACTGTCCAATTGGGTCAGATTTGATAATGCTTTGCACCGTAGAGCGACTTATCCGCAGATCTCGAGCCAATTTTCTCACCCCGGTCTGTGGATTGCGATTCAACATTCTTTTGATATTGTGCCAGTTCCTAAACGTCCTGACAGTCCTTTTTTTTCTCCCGGGGCGGTCCTCGATGTCGCTAAGTACGTTGTATCGTTTAATAGTTAAAGTAACTAACATGACTAACGCCATTAGCCATGACGATGCCATGACTAATGTCAACTATCTCAAACTGCCTTTCTCAGCTTCATGTACCTGTAGCTATTATTGCTGGTCATTGCGAAAACATAACGAAAACAAATAATTTTCATTAGTTTTGATCACACAAACAATGGTAATGTGCCGCAAACACTATAGAAAGTAATAAAGAAAACAAACGTCACCGCAAACCATTCCATTTTTGATTTTCTTACTTTTTGGCCTATTCGTAGTATTACGTAGGGCAGGTCATATAGTCTGATGCAAGCTGTGCGTTTATCTGAAGACTTCCCGTGGTTTGATCTTAACCAAATTTGGTATGCAGTCTCCCTGGGTGAGCCTAAGCACAGGCAGGTGGCAGCAAATTCGATCCAAGTCCCACAGGTGCTTCTGCAGGTGCATTCTTGTTTACTTGGCCTATAGGAGGATCTGACCAATAGGTAGAGCAAGCATATAAAATGTGGATAATTTTGGAATCGTGATGACGAGAAAAACTTGTTGGAATAAGTTTTAAGCCATTTTCGATGTCAGGGGTTACCAATCAATGGACGGGCCAAAATCGCCAGTGTATATCGTTACATTCCCTATTATTAATTTTATCAACGTTATTTTAGATAACGGTATACTTTATTCGTATTTAAGATAGGTCGAAAAATCTGAAGACTACCATGATCAAAAAAATTTTGGTAAAATCACTGGTAATTATTTTTGAAGATGGCTAACGGAAAAAATCATTCTAAATATGAAATCGAAGACTAGCGCTATTGTTTGACATTATAAATAAGATTATAAACGGATTTACAGCGTGACGTTTATAGCAACATCGTCGAACCGTCCGGTGCTACCAATTTCACACGTTAAATCAGGTAATAATCTTGTTTATAATTCCAATGTTTTCGTTTACTTGAAAGTAGTAGTATTAAAAATTAAAATATCTATATAATTGAAACGTAAGTTAAAGTTAATGATATAATAAATAAATAAATATACAGCCTAATTAGTATGTATAATTGATAATGTCACATGGTTATTTTCTTTTTAATCTTCATATTACAAATAAATAAATGTATTATTTTTTGTTTGTATTTGAAGTAAAATATCTATTATCTATATCCAGTAATGTATATTAAAAAAAAAAAAATAGAAAAGTTTGTCTTGGGCCACCCTACCCTCTACACATTCAGGTGGGTCAACATATAACAATATATAATCATCGACTTGATCCCTTGATTCACAGTTAAGGGAAGGAAAAGTAGAGCATATACAAATTCGGCTTATTTGTCTGGTAAGTATTTTTACAATCTGCAATGTCAAGTCTCGTCGTGTCTAAAGGCAGATGGGTGAATTAACACCGGCCATGACGTAGCATTTCATTAACCCACACAGGTACAGACCCTCTTCGCCCGTGTGGCTGAATTTTGTTAAGATGCGGCGTCTTTGCCTATTCTAAGATTTATCTCATTATATGAAAAAAGAAAACACGGTCTTTGGTAAGTTTATTTCAAATATTAATTATATTTTGAAATACAAATCTACATATATAAAATGAATGCTTCTTTGTTTGTTTGGCACTTACGCGTTCCTAAACTACCAGTGCGTTTTAAAAACTTATTTTTGTATTAGATAGCCCTTTTTTAAGAAATATTTATAATGGAAATTTAGGTTTCCCAAGGGATTTTTTTCACGGGAAGTAGGTTTGTCCTTTTTGCGTTCCTAAACTCCGATTTGGAAATTTAATTTTGCATTAGTTATCCCGTTTGTTGATGAATGTTTCCCACGGGTTATTTTGTTTGGTCCATTATGCGTTTCTAAACTACCAGTCCGATTTGAAAAAATCTTTTTGCATTAGATAGCCCATTTATTGAGGAAGGTTTCCCAAAGAAAATTTCCACGGGAAATATGTTTGTCTCTTATTCGTCCCTAAATTATCAGTCCAATTTGAAAAATTCTTTTTGCATTAGACAGCGCGTTCATTGAGGAATATTTCCTGGGAACGGCAATTGAAGCAGGTGAAACCGCTGGGTGTTGCTGACATTACAGAAATGCAGTGATATTGACTGCTTCAGTTACGTCCGCACAACTGCAGTACCTGACCAGAGCGACTTTTCGTCTCAAAAATAAGGGACGATGTGGAGGACCATATAACTCGATACCTAAGCAACGCAAAGGAAAGTCGCTTAACTCAATACCTAACGCGCCACAAAGGTACGCTGCTCGGAAGGGGTCATAAACAAGTACTAAATAACTAACGCACCAGAAAGGAACGCCGCTCGGAAAGCAATCATACACAAATATTCGATACCTAACGGTGGCATTGCAACGCATGCCGGGTACTCTCTAGTAGTAAATAAAATCCATTTAAGCCCTAGGCTTACCTTTTGAGATTAATGTAGGCTGGGTGACTTTTATTACGTCTTGTGTGGCCATATTGACCATATCATTATAAATGAACTGCAGTTCATATGATAAGGTTAATCGGCACAAAAGTCACGCTCGTCATAATAATGTTTACAAAAAGATGTACTAATGCTAAAGTAATATATAGATACTTAGTTGTGTCTTTTACACTTATTTTAAATCTAACTATTATTTTTTAAATTGTATTATTATTATTATTTATGGTTATACGAATGTGATTGAATAAATGGGGTTTAACCACTTTAATATTCTTTTTTCATAAAAAAATGCGTAAACTATAGTCGCCGCAGTACGAACTGACGACTCGGGCCATAAATTCGGCTACCGACCGGCAGGTACCAGCGGCCACACTCCGTATAGCCATAGTATAATCAGATACTATGGTAAAGCCATGCAAGTGCGAAAGAGATCGCATGATTCTAATTGTTCGTCGCGAGTGACCACTTTGTAATGCGGCGACTATTGTACTATTTTTTTATTGAACATAAATTCTGAAGTCGTCAATTTCGAAATATTGAACAATCATTCTATAAATAAATGAAAAATATTGTATAAATAGGTAATATCCAAACCAATAAATACTTAAAACGTATCCAAACTAAGTCTGAATAGTATGCTACAATAAGTTACAATTTAATATTTAAAAAAAAATGCTGCGAAGGAAAGGTGGCTCAGTTTTCGTTATAAGTTGAAAGTGTATCTTATTGAAGGAGAATAGTACAATATTACGATCTCTAAGTGCCGTGTGATATAATTTTTATACATCTTGACTCTCCATTTCCATACCTAATCTATTTTCTAATTATCATATACGACATTTTATTTTACTTTATGACAATGCTGATATTATTGTTGCTATTTTAACACTACATTTAAGGTAAAAAAAATATTCTTCTTTTTATAATATTCATTGCTTTTTTATAGTTACAATCCACAATATTTCTAAATAATCAGAAAGGAATTTGATATACAGCAATTGATTATTAAGGTATTTAAATATTCTTAAAATTTGCAAGGATTTGTACTTTGTATTTATCTACAATTTTATAGTAATTTGCAAAGATAACGGTTTAAAGTGCAAAAGAAAAGATTCGATTGTCTTCTAAGAGTTTACTTCTGAGCAAGAGGAAATTGTTAAATATCTATGAATTTACTTTACAAGTTGATTGGATTCCTACCATGTGAAGTTCTGCAATCTGAAATCTGAAATTTGCAATCTGCTTAAAAGTAAGTGCTCAGAAATCAAAATGAAATCTTTCCGCCATTGAGTTACTTTTGCGGGAATAAATTCCGTTGCATTTGAAGATTTTTAGTTTCATTCGTTAAAGCGAAGGAAGAGAAATACTCTGAATTATTGATACACTAAGTGGTTGAGAGGTAACGATTTCACTTCCTTTGTTGCCGTCGCGGTCGCAGCGTATTGGGGCAATCCCAAAAGCCCGCAAAGAAAGGATGTTCTTCTGACACAGAGGCCCATTTATTTGCAGCCCAGTCAATTATTTCCCCCTTCCGTATTGGCAGTCCTTTTTAGACTTATCGGGCTTCATTCTCTGGTCGTCTTCCTTTATTACGCGGCCTTATTAAAGGCAGGGAGAAGACTCGATTTCGATTGTATCGCAGTATTTTGAATTCATTTTTTTTTGTTATTCGATCGCATGTTAGAGTGTAACTAAAGGTTCACTGTAGTAAAATTGAATACGATACTCTCATTTTTGATATTTGAAAAAATGCAAAGAATAAAAATGGTTATTTGATTTTTTCACAATATCCTTCGGAATGAATTTTAATGCGAGCAGCGAGTCGCATAACATCTGAATGTGATAGTTCTGTCTCAAATTAAGAAACCTGGTAATTTCTTCCAATTTGCGCACAAACGAAACACAAAGAGGCTCACTTAAAAACATATCAAACGGATATATAATTAATAACCGCTCAAAGTGTATTCGCCCTCTTAATTACGTAACCGTCTGTATAAGCGACACTGCAAATACGCAGCAGCAGGCAGGCGTATTATTACGCTACGGTTACATCATTACAGTCTTCTAGCGAATTGGAATCCCTGTTGATTTTGCTCGGTCGCTTCTAGCAATTTTAGCCTTTGACGTACATTCTGAAGCGTGTCGTTAAATTTCAACCTCAGATTTTGAAGAATGTAACGAAAGGACCACCACATTCGGTTACGGAATACTCATTCGCCTCTAGAACTACCTGCTCAAAGGCCGTCCCCCAATGTCCGTGTTTTTTTTTAATTATACAAAATTTATGACGGATGTACTGCACTTGTGACTATAACTAAGCTAATCAATTAGTAGATGCAATAATTACACAAAATATTGCATCCTAAATGGTAGCAAGAGGGGCAACACTGGACCTTTGGACTACCACCACTGTATGTGCACTACACTGGTGACTGTTTCAAGATGGCACAGTCTTGACGGCGGAAGGGAGAGTGGAATCCGGGTTTTTGCGATTCAGTTGCTTTGCTGTCATGCTTGTGTGTGTATGACTATGCGTACATTGTATATATGTTGACAATTTGGTTATTTTCTTGAAAGGAGGTCCACTAAAAATGGTAAGCAGCAGTTTAAAGTTTCATTATTGTAACTTACTTATTTTAACAACACACACAATACACATTGAGTTTAAATACGAGGAATCTCAATGGTGGAACTAGGCAGACACTACGAGCCAAATAGACAGCTATTTATTTCCACTTCCACCTTGGCCACTCTGCTTCTTGAAATTCATATTCATGAAAATGTTTAATGTTAATTTCAGATATATTATTTTATATCTGTTATATTTTATATATTTTTTTCATTTTGAAGTGAAATGTCACTGAAAAGTGTTGACTGGGCTATGACTAGACAAATTTTAGCGAAATATATGCCAGTTTTAATGTAGACTTGCCCTTTTCATTATTTTTAATGTGTACGGTACTTAAATATTTTATATCTATGAAAATATTTTTAAAATAACTTTAAAATCTTTCGAAGTATTTCTAAATAGTTGAAGTATTTCTCAAGTAGTCAGTTGAAGTATTGCTAAAATATTTAAAAAAAAATAATTAAGATTTTTTTGTGTACAGTATTTTGTACCGTATGTTTATTTTAAATATATTTTCAGACATTTATTAAATTATTATTTTTATAGGGTGATCCCGCCTGAGTCCCAGTTCCTGAATAATCTATTTCTTCCAAAAAACGCACTATTCCTGCTTGCAGAACAATTTCTTCATTTTTCCTAAAAAAAGCCCAACCACTCATTTGTTGCTGCTACCGAAGGTTCGACAAATGATGACAAGAATGCTTCTTCACCGACTTTTCTTCATTGATTTTTAATGAAGACAAATGCATAGAAGTTCAACCAGTTTCCAGTTAAAATCAGTCCGAATTTCCAGTGACATTAGATTTTATGTTGGGATCAACAGTTTATATGATCATACCAAGGCTAGGTTGTTAGAGAAACTATGGACTCCTCCAAACTACCAGTTTCCCTATAATGAATTATCAAAGAACGTAAAACCCTCAAAAAATATGCTCAGAGATCTCATATCGACAAGTTTCACTGGCTTGTACTTCCATATAAGGACAAAGGGCTCTACTGTAAATATTATTTCTTTTTTTCTACTGGTTTAGGAAATATTAATCACAATGTTACCCCACTAAGAAAACTAGGCAAATCACCTCTTAAAAAGTTTAACAATCTCATTGGAGGAAAGGGTGACTTAAATGCCCATTAAAGAAATCCGCACCATAAAAGTGTTATAGACACATAGTGGAAGACCTGGCTAAGATGTTTCACTTCAATTTTGTGTTGGATTTGGTACAGATAGTTGTTCTGTTACGACCTCAGAAGCAAAGGGTGCTGTCCAAGAATTCCAGATAAAGGCACCTCATGTACAATGATGACCGTATCATAATCACATTCTTAATAATGCATTGGCAAGTTCATCCAAAGTTGCGGCATGCCGAAACTCAAGTGGAACAATGAAAAAAAATGTTTCTTTCTTAAAATCGTCACCAAAGAGACATTGTCTGGTATTATAGAAAACGAATTTTTCTCTTCAGAGTATATGCGATACTCGCTGGGTCGAAAGACATGAGAGATACCTTCAGTTCCAAGGGGAGTCCTTTTTTGATATTCACGATATTCTAGAAGAAATGATAAGTTGGGAAAACAGAAAAACATTTGCTGACGCTTTTAGCTTGCTCCAATCTATTCGCAGCCCTGGATTTCTAATCTCAGTCACAAGCCCCAGTGACATTCTAGGGGTTACATTATAATCAACAACACTTGACTTACAAAAAGCAACCAATGCATTTCGAGACACTTTATGTGTCCTTTAGGAAGAAGAAAACGGTTGATGAAGTGTTTAGCATCTTTTCAAAGAAGTCGTTATTTTTCCCAATGCTAGTCAATCCAGTGAAGAAGGAATTGGTCTCGAAAAAGTTGTCAAGTTTTTCTGGGATTTTTTGGGAAAACCAAATCTCAGTTCTGTCACGCAGGAATCTTTGCTGTGGAGACAACTTTGGAAAAGACGCCTAGAAGAAGGAGGGAAATTACCAAGTACAATGATGGAAGCATTGGATAGCTGTGACATTGAAATGTATCCAACAATTGCA
Organism: Micropterix facetella; assembly: GCA_027564375.1. Lineage (NCBI taxonomy): Eukaryota > Metazoa > Arthropoda > Insecta > Lepidoptera > Micropterigidae > Micropterix > Micropterix facetella. The sequence continues at coordinate 3,261,120 of JAOPUG010000215.1, forward strand.
AAATTACTTAAAACCCTAGCAACTCTCCACTCTAAGACCTCTAAAGACTTGACTTCGGGCCAATATGGGAGAGGAAAGACTGACAGGTTAGGCACTTCTGAACGTCCATCGAGACATTCCAATTGATCCAGAGTCGATTAAAGTTAGATTTGCAAAAAATAAAAGGAGGCAAGTGTTTGTTTTGTAAGCCTTTATGTAAACTTACATACATAAAGTTGTAACTTTTTGTGGAATCAGTATTTTTTATCCTTTTTTGTTATACGTATGAAGTTACACATTTATCATTTCATTTTATTTATTCGTTTCATTATTTTTGTACTACACAATGTAAGCAAAAAATAACTAAAGACTTTCATATTTCTTATTTCAAAAATTGCATAGGTACTTGTTAGGTTGAAAAATATTGCCCGTTTTAAAATTTTTGATTGCAATATTATGAAAATTGATTTGTAAATTTGAATAAATAATTAAAATTTAGGTTCACAAATGCATAAAAACTATGTTTAAGTAAGTGCGTATTTAACCATTTTTTCGGGAGGGAACCCCGGACCCACCGTTTTAATGGGGGTATTTTATACCCCCCTAGACCCTCCGGTGATGACCACCCTCAAATTAAAACATAGATCCTCCTATGCAAGTATCCCACTTAAAATGGCTACAGGGGACACGAGCTGATATACACATTTAGCCTGGTTCAAACCTGATATCATTCGAGATTTTAAATCAAAGTCATATTGCCCTAAACTCTGGAAATAGTACAATCAGCCAGTTCAGCTTACTCGGAGCAACCTTAAAACACAAAATTCAAAACGTTTATAATAACTATATCAACTATATTGAGAGACAGCACCCCTATATCCGAAGTCGTAATAGCGATGCTGTCCAGCAGACTGTAAGGTACAAAGACACATTGGTGGCGATAGGGC
>JAOPUG010000215.1:3328918-3342228 GCA_027564375.1 Micropterix facetella
ATTTTTTTTCCTTCTAAATTTTATCTACTTAATAGTTTTGATTTTAAGTCTATATATCATATTTTTTGTATTAGATTTTTATTATTAGGTAACTATGATTTTTATACATTATGACCTACTCCGAATTGTTTACTTTGTCTATATTATTAAACTACGATATATCATGCTACACTCGATTATATTTCTTCTTCCTTATTTATCGAATTTTAAATATTTTAAATCATTAAATTCACAAATAGTTTGAATTACATGATCATTTTTACCGTTTTATAATGTATATGTTTTAAATTTGACTATTGATAATATAATTATTGTACTGGACCGCATTATTTTGAATTTAATAAACTGATTATGATTATGATTAGACCATCACAGGAATTAGGTGCGGTTTATAAAGATAAATTGTGAACAATATCCACTGTGTGTCACTTGTTCGGAGACATTAGCAAGTAAGATAGCATGGAGCTGATTACTGCATACCATTGATTATAGATACAGTATTATATAATCAATGCTGGTTCTAAGGATCTTACAGTTAAAAAAACAAAGTGATGATTTATGTCAATACACCTGCGTCACAACAAGTATATTGAAAAAATATACATTTCAATTAAAAAATATAGGGCAAAATATCTTTTGAGGTTTTCTTTTTTGATTGCTGATCTAAAAAGCCTCACAGTTTTGGTCTGAAGCTAATTTAAGCCCGCGGCAATCAAATTTGCTTCGATTAAGCGGAGTGAAAACGTGTCAATACATTTGATAATACATTTAATGCCAAGATTTCTTTGACAAGTGTCAATATCGTATTACTATAGAACAACGATTTTCCGGTACTCTTTTTTTCCGTCACTTTCTGTTAACCGTCAGTCATTACTGTCTTCTTCATGATATTTCCACAAAAAATATAGGGCATCTTATTATTTTTGATTGATAATTTAAGAAGACACACTAAATAGTTAGCTGTTAGAATATTGCATTATAATATAATTTATAGCAGTTTGAAAAGCGCCCTTTTTGAGAAATCTCTAGTAACAATTATAATCTATAACGGTCCCACTAACATATTCTCGTTTTTATATTCGAAGTCATCACTTGCAATACCTCAGAGCTGTGAGTTTCTCGTGCTATTAGAAATTAAAAAATGTGTCTGCCCAAGAGCCAAAATGTGCCCTTCGAGACGGCGTTGGATTTGGCCGGTTTCGGGAAATACAACTACTTTATCTTCTTCGTTTCGTTCTTATCGATGCTCGGCGCCATGACCGAGCTGACCGGCCTCAGCTTTCTCGTCCAGGCGTCTTCCTGCGACCTCGAGCTGACGCTAGAGCAGCGAGGGATCCTGGCGGGAGCGCCCATGATCGGAATCGTCCTCACCGCCTACTTCTGGGGATATCTCACAGACGTTAAAGGACGCAGAAGCTCATTAATGATATCCGTGTCTATTGGATTCGTGTCGTCGTTTCTGTCGAGTTTCGCGAACAGCATGGTGACAATGACAGTTTTGAAGTTTATATCTGTGTCGTTTTCATCCGGAGCGTCCGCCATAAGCTACACCTACCTGGCAGAATTCCAGCCGAAGAAGCACAGGGACAAATTTATAATTCTCCTCACATGTGGAAACATATTAACCGAAGCAGTTCTCGTTTTACTCTCTTATCCAGTTTTAAATCTCTTAAGTTTTCATTATCCGATGCCTGCTTTAAACATAGTTTTCAGGCCCTGGAGACTATTAATAATGGTTTACAGCATGCCACTTGCTTTGAGTACTATCTGTTTAATATTTACGAGTGAAACTCCAAAATTCCTAATGGCACAATCGAGAGTTAAAGAAGCAATGCTCGTCTTAAGAAAAATTTATATTTTTAACACTGGAGATCATAATTATCCAGTAGAATCGATACTCTTCGAAGATTCCATTAATGTTAAGAAACTCTCATTTTTTAGATCCATGTGGTACCAATGCGCGCCATTATTTTCGAAAAGATTCATTAAGCATACCATCATCTTGTATTTCTTCATATTCTGGATTAATTACGTCATCAACGCTTATGCGATGTGGTTTCCGTATATATTAAACAAATTCTTAGAGAATCTCAACAGAGACGTCACAAACGAGAATTTCTGTCAAATATTTACGTATAAATCTAATGTAACTGATAGTCTAGATTCGTCAATAGAAGAAATCTGCGACGATAAAATTAATCTATCAACCCATCTCTCAATTCTTGTATACTCTTCTATAGGATGCGGCTTAGCCGTAATCACAGCATTTCTAATCAAAAGTCTAGGAAATAAGTTAGTTTTAATAATCATCTTAATATTAACTGGTGCGAGTGGTTTTATAATTTATTGGATTTACAATCCCTATATTGCTTTAATTCTTTTTATATTTGTAGTGTACGCATTTTTAGGCACTGGAATAGTATCTATTTATATCGTGGAAGTCTTTCCTACATACGTTAGGGGTATGGCGGTTAGTTTGTCTTTCATGGTCGCTAGAATCGCTTCATTTAGCGGAACTTATATAAATGGAATCGTTTTCGAACCATATTGTGATATCGTTTTGTTCGTGTATAGTTTAATAATATTTGTCTGTGTCGCTTTGGCATTTACGCTCGCAAACGACAAAAAGAAAGTCAACGAAAATACTGCTGGCATCTAGGCCGATTTACATTTTTATGATAATGACTTGCTGTTATCTATTGCTGTTTTCTTGAATTTAATTAAAACAATGTATAGTTGTTTGCGTTTTCATGATTGTGAAGTTAATAGTAGAATTTGAAACCCGCTTTTTAATATTACAGTTCACAGCGACAGAAATTAATACTCGCATGCTGTCGAGCAAATGTTACCTCAGAAACAGAAATGTTAGTCAGGTAAGTATTAAGATGTATGATATAGACTGGATTTGATTGTTGCTTTCATTAATGTAGGAAATCATTGAATAAATCGAACCGTAGGATCAAAAAACACGACATATTCTGGTAAAAGTTCTGTTCGAGACGATATTGTTAATGTAGGCGGCAAAAAATATATCCTCGTTAGTTACGGCGGCAGACGAAATCGTATATTTCCTAGACTAGCTGGGCAGTTAGTCTAGAAAATGTACAGTTTCGTATGCCACCGTAACTAACGAGGAGTTCTAATACATCAATTTCATAATTTCAATCTTATTTAATTTATTTTATTCACATTGCCATTTTGTTTATATATCCATTTTTCACACCTATTATTATCATGCTCATGGTATTTATATTACTATACATTGATTATGCAAGCGTTGTAATTATTTTCATAGAATAGTATGAGTGCCTACATTAATTCTGTAAAAAAAAGCTTTTACAAATATTGTAAAAATAATGTATTTACTGTGATGAAACGATTGCCATTACGATTATTACAGATTACAAAGTTCCAAAAAACACATTTTCTACGTTACTTATAGTCAAAATTGAATACTGAAGATTTTTAATTAAAAATGATAATATCTGGTGAGTCATGTGTTAGTTTGCACTACCCTTTTAGGGTATCAAAGCAATCTATTTGAAAAGCTTCGACTCGCGGCACGGTCTCCACTGATTATGCCTCGGGTCGAGGTAGCCTCTCGACCCGAGGTTGCCTCTAGTGCAGCTTAAGAATACGCGTATTCTGAAAAAAATCTACATGATACAACGAGGGTATACACAATTACATATTGCAATAGCAAAATAAATATTCTAAACATTATAAATATTCGTACAATGCCACCGCTTGTAAAAGAAACTGTAAAAACAAAGTTAAAATTGCATAGCACATAAACATTAACATTGTAAAAAGTGTAAAAGTACGTCATCTTGAACATTGTAAAACAACTGTATCCGTCTTACTATACACATCGCACCTCGAAAGACTGTCATCCGTCCGTCCGATGTTTTCCGACAGTGCCTTTTAAAACAAAAAATAATCATTTATGGAGTTCTCTAACGAGCTACTTAGCCCGACCTTGAGCGTCGGCCATTTTGTCACCACAAAACTGTTATGTACATTCCACTTTCGGAATTGGTGAGTTCGATTGCTGCTCACGGGTGTGGTAGTCACTGTGTTGTTTGTCCAATCATTGTCGGCGTCAAAGACCATCTTGAATAGGTGTGAAAAGTTGGTCCAACCATTACCACGGTTATGACGACCATCATTTGATAAACGGTAGCTGCTGCCGCTGATCTCTCGAAGTTCATTGTCAATGTTCAGTCTCTCATGTGCTGACTGTTTGTATTTGGACGAACGGTCAATCGGGAATCGTTATCTGATTATTAAAGCGCGCAGGCTTTCTGATTATTCGACCTGAAATGTTGTCATTGCATCGGATGTTTACAGTGACTTTTCATCCTTACGTTTTTGGTCACTGTTTCGCTCCATCGCCGATTCTATTAACTATTCGCTATCTTTATTGCTAGTCGACGATGATTTTCTTGCAGCCGTTCTCACTTGTGTCGTTGCTGTTATGCACTGCGACGGTTTGTCTTCACTGAAGCTTGCCGTAATAAAAGCGGGCTTAACTCAATCTGCGGAAACAACTCTCGACTTCTCATTTATCAAAATCGTGAATTTGTCGTTTGTCAGGGCGGCTTTCGATTTTATAAGGTCCATTATAAAGATTCTGTAAAGACCGCCGCACACTATCGCATCAAAAGAATACATCTGGATTACAAACGCATCGCTTCTCAAGGGAGTAGCCAGGTTCGTGCAGGGGGAGGGGGTTCCCCGCCCCCTAGCAGCGGAGGCGAGAATATTCTTTCATGCAGCGAAAAACACAATCTTAATTTCGTTAGCAAATAACCTCGAAATTTCCTGAAGAACCTCGGAAATTACTCTTAGTGTAATCAAATAAATATTTTTTTCCAATAATAAAAGTTTTCGTAGCATGCATATTATTAGTGTTCCCTACTGAACAAAATCCTGGCTACGCCATTGTCGCTTCTCCGATGTTCTTTATTTGGAATTGCTTTCAATCTTGTCAGATAGCGTCCATCAACGAAAGTATCATCTAGCGCCGTCTCGTTCGTCGGCTGTATGAATTGCCATGTAAACGTAGCGTTATCCCGAAAGTGACTTCTGCTACGCTAATCACTGTGTCTTGCCGAATTGCCGCTCGTAGTCCCAACCACATATTCGGTATTTCGCCTGCTCAGTTTTTGATGTTTTCGCAGGCGATTGGAGCTGCTTTTGCTGTTCGTCTGAGGATTCCATTAGCGGTCGGATGGAAGCTACAGAGCTCTTGCAGTTGAATCAGGTGTTTGCTCTGGCATTGGTATCGCTTATATACAATCTGTCGTTCAGTCAATCAAAGTTAAGCGATCGGTCAATCATCGTCAATCTACAACCGCGGGAAACTTGTATTGGTCTCACAAAATCGAGGCGTTTAAAACAAAAGATTCAAAACAACCGGCTACGTCGAATTTCTCGAATGAAGTAAGAGTGTTTCGCGTTATTGTAGCTCCTTGACAAGTAATGAACGATTGCATTCTTTTCTTCAAATCGGAATTAATGCTCTTCCAATAAAATCGTTATTTCGCGAAATTTCTTGTGCCGTGTATGCCTGGGTGAGAGCTATTATGTAACATATTAAACGCCATTTCCCTAAATTCGTGGGTCTGCTACGATCGTAACCTGTACATTGCAGTATCGCAGACGATTGGATTGCGAACTCTTGGTATTGTTACTTTCTTGGTAGTCCTAACGTCTCTTAATGTGTCGTTGGCCTCTTTATCCCGGGCTTGGGTGCTTGCTAGTTGCTCAAAATCTATCTTGCTTGGGCGTGCAATAGCTTTGATAAGAGACAGAAAATCCGGAGCTTACTAGGTACTTGGTCAGCTCAGCTTGTTCCTTGGCCGCGTGCGGAATGCACTCGCGATGTAAGTTAATCATACCATGAAAATGGGAAGTTGCTGCACGTTGTCAGGCTTCTTGAAGTCTGCTATGACCTCAGTATACTCTGGTAGGGGGCGATTCCCTTTTCGCTGACGCTGTAGCCTAGGTACTCGACAGTATTCTTGTTGAACTGACACTTCTGGGGGTTGAGTGAAATATCGTTTTCATATTCTTATCGCATGTGTTGCTGTGTTATGAACTTTGCTTTATGGAGCAATTCAACTTATACACCTCCCGGGCCGCTCTCAAAAGGAAAGGGTCCGAAATGTCATGCAGCCCGTCGAGGCCTTCGGTCGGAACAACGAGTAGGATAAGCATACTCCGTCGGAATACTGCTCCAAATCGGAGGCCTATGACCTGGATTCGGACAGGGAAGAAATTCCCTCCGATTTCAACACAGAGGTCCCGATTCCGGACGCGTAGTCGTGCAGCGACACCAGCGAGAACAGCGATGACGACGCTCTTCACTCCTCGACACTCGGGGTTCCTCACTACCCTCCTCCCAGGGGGAGATTGACTCCCACCACCCCATGCCCACCACCCCATGCCACGTCACCGATACGCCCCCGTCGTATGCAATACTGGCCGCATACCCCTCCCTCCCTTCCCACGTCCTGCTTCTCTAACTGACATTGATATGGCCGCGACCCAATAGACCCCTCCCGTAGATACAGAGAAACGAAGCTGTCAAGGCCCCTCTCTACCAGCGGCGATGCTGGCCCAAAGAGTCCCTCCTATTATCGTGGAGAAGCTCACAGGTTGGCCTAACCACCTGAGGAAGATTGAGGGGTGATTGGACAATTCCGCTAACGTGAGAGCACTCGACGTGAGTGGATTTCGGTTTACGTCAAAATCTACCGATTAATACAGGAAAATTCAGGCCTAACTGAAGGAGTTAGTGAATCAGTATAGGTATGAGCTAGGTGCAGTCAGGGACCTGAGATAGCCCCTGAGGGCCTCCCCGGAGGTACATCACCAGAGTAGATCCCCTGCGCGAACTGTAGAGGCGAGCACGCGGATAGCAGCAGGAGGTGCGAGGCCTTCATCGCTGAAACCAGGAGGCAAACGAGGCTGAGCCAGGCTCGTCTCAGATCCCAACTTGCAGCGTACCCTTCCCCCCCCCCCCTCCCCCCCGAGCTCGGAATACCCTTTTCTTATTCATATAATTGAAAACCTTCTAATCTAGGTCTCTTTTGTTCCCTTTTATGACCAAACTTTGTTTATTAAACCATTTCCTGCAGGCAATTTCATAGTAGTTCTCTCCTAGGTCCTTGTGCAGTTTAGAGATTGTGTTCCAGCTTTATTGCCACAATTTCATGTAGATTGAGGTACGTGCTCTGCTTTGATAATTCCTCCATTAAATTAGTTGAATAGAGACTATTTTAGGAATTATTATTTATTTTAAAAAGTTTGCGGTGCTAAGTTACACGAAAATACACTCGATTTGTATACTCCCATCCGTTTTTATCATATTAAATGTAAGAGGCAATGTGATTTTTTTAATAAAGGAAGATCAAAATACATTCATATTTGCTGTTGCATTAGACGACATAATAATTAATTTCTTTTTCCTAGTCGTTTAGATTTTTTCTCTACTAAATCTACCACTAAATCGATTGCCCGGCGAAACAGTCATTATCGTGAAGAAACATCCTCCATGTCTACCCTTTCGTTTTTAACTGCCCTCAATTTATGTCAAGTCAATCGATTTGATCGCCATATGTTGTAGCGCAAGTTCCTTTCCTAATTGATGTGGTATTTGGTTCATAATGTGATATTTATCACGTTTTTCCGGATTGTGTCCATCCACGTATCCACGTTTAAATCCACGTATGTATCCAACTATCCACGTGTAAAACGCATCCACTTTTTAGGGTATGTAATTTTGATTTTTATAAAATGTTAAAATCGGTCTTAATGGGTAAAATTTCCGTAGTTTACTCATAAGAACGGTCGTTTTACCATCTTTTTCTCAAAAAATACGCATTCATTGTTAAAACATTGCAAAATATGGCATTTTTGTAAACGCACGCATCATTTTTTTAAAGTCTCAGTATTTCCATTTTCGATGTCCAAATGTCTATTTTCAGATGTCCTGCATATGTTTCGGATTTAGCATTAAAATAATCGAAATTAGTAGTGCTTAATTTTTTAATATGCTATACCCATATACTGCTTATATTCCTTGATTTCTAATAAGGTGAAATTCACGTGAACGACTAACGTGTTTCCCAGTGTTCCATTCTTCTTATTTTTCCCCGTTATGTTGAAAACAAGAGCAATTGCTGAAGCTGTTCGGGATTGTTTTCCCAGCCATGGCGTGGCTTTATTTTCTCAGTATTTTGTGCTTTAAGGAGGAAGATTTAGTTTCGATTCTCTTTTGTTGCATCCGTCGAAAGCTCGCGATTTAATGGGAAGTTTTCTGGTAGTTTTTTGCTATTTTACTGCTAGAGCAGAAAATTATTTTCACTTACTATTTTTACTGCTAGAGCAGAAAAATGTGGCGGATAAACGTTATATTTATACTCTCCCAATTTTGAAAAAATATAATTGATGAAGCGACGTATAATGCGTAAATGCATAAAAATATAAGCACGATAATTTATTTGCATTAGATTTTCAAGCTTTTTTTTTATTTTCGTGATTTAATTGATATTATCTCGGCTATAATAATTGCTATATTTAGGTTGATTATCAAATTTTCCATTTTTGGTCTTCATTTTCTACCCATTATTTTACATTTTTAGTTATTACATTCGTAACCAACTAACTAGAGATATAGATATATGACTTACAACAAAGTTAGAGGCATTATTCTAAGAATTCTATTAAAATATTGTTTTTCATTCTAGCATTAATAATGGAGTGTATAGTATACTTTTGAACATTTTTAATTCAAAACCCGCTGAAGATATCGATAAGTGACCTAAACAAGAGTTGTAGGCAATGTTCTCAGAATCGCACGCACTCTCTCTCTCTCTCTCTCTCTCTCACACACACACACACACACACACACACACACACACACACACACATACAGAGAGACATACAGACACATACCGACAATTTTCCAGAAATCACTTTTTTTCCATTCCCAAGATCTCAAAACTTGAAGATCCGAAGCAAACATGAACTCTAAATTTCGCTCGAAAACTAGACCTTATTTACATACTTCATGTAACAAGATGTATTTTTTGAAAAAGTAAAAATGACGAAAGGGTTGACAATTTGGAGCGTAAAACTTTTCCAATTCAAAAAAGTCATACAGTTGTGTAGAAATTAATGTGAACACATGTAATAATTTCCGAAATTTCATTTATCATATACAAGTGAATATATACTTAATTTAATAGGTCTGGGGATGAATATATAATTATCTTAATGTCTAATATTTTCCATCAGCTTGAATGGCTTTTTGGAGGGTTTGCGTATGGAAATCATGAGATACTTGTAGTTTTTAATTATTTGTGTGTCCGAGAATCATACTCATAATGGCACTCGATTAGATAGGCTAAAATAAAGATGATAGAGACAGTAATTCAGACAAGTTTTCCAGGCTAATTTATGATTTGACACTGCAAAAATCTTACGAATTACATGCTCTAAACGTCCATAAAGTTATTAAAGCTAATTCAGAAAAGCATTCATATTAAAACAATCATTAATATGGCCATTTTCGTTTATTTATAAATTATAATGTCCAATAAAAACAGTTTTGAAAATTATTACACGTATTCACATCACGTTATCGCGTTTTTTAAAAATATTTCAAGCAGTTAGATTTTTTGTGCCCTTGAATTCAGGTTATCAATTAGAACGAGACACTGAACTTACCAAGCCGATTGGTTATCGTGGCTAGTCAATGCCAAAACTCTTTTTCCAGACACAACACAGCACCGAGACTCTAAAATTTGAAGCGGGCCCTAGCCACGTTATGGTAGAATTTCGGAGAAGTGAAATATCAAAGTAGGAGAAACTTCGAAAAGACGTGCCCCGCACTACTACAGCTTCACTTGATAACCCATTGCCTGCCAATGCCATACGTTTACGGATGCGTTCCAGTGGCTATTCCTGGTGATTCGTGAGATTAATTTAATTAGTAATGTCTGTCCTTTTCCAGGTGTCAATGCTTCAATCGGCGAAACACAACTTACTAGGTAAAAATTCAGGGCTACCACAAAGTAAATCCAATGGCTATTGCTGTAATAAAAGTCATTTGGAATTGATTATTCGTATGGAATTATTCGTTTGTAATGTCTCTACTTCTTTCTACCTCTAGATTGACGCATAAGCTAGCCCATATGTTAGGGGCCTAATGGGGTCGTGCAGCTTGGGTCCTAATGACCAAACTCTGTATATCATAGTCGAGCCGACTCACGGCACAGCCCTCATCCGGCAGCCTTCCCGAAGAGGGAATAAACCAGTGAACTCACTGTGCATGGCGGCTGATCTAGGGGAACACCTCGGGCGGCCCTGGATATCTGAGTACTGGTCGGCATGCCGGCCTTTGCTTAACAACCTTCTTTCTGAAGAAGAGCCCTTTGTATCTCGGATATATGAGATGACAGACTGGTCTGATCGAACTGGATCCCGGCAATGCGGCATATGCACTCGGTGAAAACTTCGGATGGATGGTTTTCTGATGCAATCGTCGGTATGCCGGCCCTCGCTCAACAATAAATAGCCGGAGGAGTTTGGAAGCGTAATGCGACCTATGAAAGCGGGAGTAGTTTGATACATTATGCTATCTATCTTTTGAAACGATACGTTGGCCACCCGATCTCGGGTGGCAAGCCGAGTAAAGGGCGCTTCGTATCCGCAACATGTTCCAGTGAGGAATTGCTGCTTGCATATGGCAGAATAACGCGCAAGCGACTTCGAACCTGCTACCAGACGGGAGATCGGAGAAATCAGACCACATCTGGGAGTGAGGGCTCGAGGATGTCCCACTGGGCTTGAAAATCCCCAGTTCCTTGCGATGAGGAATTGGACTCTCACGGGCATTGGCGTAGTTTTATTGTGGATGTGTATTGTCCAATTCTGTACGTTTCCTTCTCGGTCGATATAACGATAAAGTTCGTTGAAACGCCTCGGAGTATATGTTAGCCCGAGTATAGTTAAATCCAAAGTTGATGCATAAGCTAGGGTGGTAATTATTTTGTTTGGCTAGTAGACCTGGCATCTCCCTGACTACCTCCGAATCCGACAAATTATATAAAACTAACTCTAATAACTCCTGGATTATTATTAATCTAATTATAATTGTCATTTCAATTATGAGTATCTTTAAATGGCGCAGCTTCAGTGGTTTGAGAATTTACTTTCCAGCTTATAAGCTTTAAGCTAGGCTGAATTTTGTTATTGAGGCAAATATTACTTTAAAAAAAACTGGAATTTGCATGGTTTTCATAATATAAATAATGAATTATAATCTAATTACTGACTTTTTCCACTGATGATATTTGTATAAAAATAAATATCTTGTGCTAATATTCATTTTTTTTTTCAATTTGTAACCAAAGATACCTGCCTACAACCATACATTTATTATGTATTCTATGTTTGCAATAAGAGAAGTGGAGAAGAAACATTTATAAATATTGCTTCATCTGACCGATCTGCGTGATGATAGCTTGGGGAAATTTTGCCATCATCTGATTTGTAATTCCATAATATGTCACCACACTGTCACGATTCGCTGGCCATACTCTTGATAGCGGTTGTAGAAAAATATATTTTGTTAAATAATGATGCATCTTATGTAGACTAAACATGTGAGATTATTGGTCAAAATACGATCGAGCAGTCTTATCTATCAGACAAAGCTACTCAATAAATACTGATAACCCTGGTGGTCACACTTACGGGAGGTCCAATTTCAGGCCACAAGAGTTTAAATATTCCGAGGGCAATTTGAGCGAGTTCCGCAACTTCCGCTTTGTCGGTAATCGCATTATCCCCCCGCTCAACCTTTTGTGCAAAAACGTCTCATGTTTTAGGCGCGAAGGGACCGAAGTTTAATTAACTGGCCCGCGATCGGGGAGTCCACGTCGCACGATTTCGATAGCGATCGTCTTCAATATTTTCGGAACAGCGGTATTTCAATAAATAAAATTAATACACTTTTTATAAACCGTCATTTATTTTTGCTTATAGCATTCGGCACTATTTTTGCTGTTTTGTGTCGTAAAAAATTAGTAACGTACCTACCATTTTATTTATTTATACATTCCTGAAATTTATTGAAATAGATAGGTATGCACGACTTTTTAGACTACTGATTCATTCCTAACAATGATGGCGCGTAACATGAGCCATGCGTCCACTCATTCCGGTGCTGCATAAGCGTGAATATACCACCACGATATATCAAATATATCACAAAATATTTTCTAAAAGGAAGTGCTCTTATAGATCACGCTTCTTTCTAACATTGTTTGATTTTGCAAATGTGATGATAAATGAAATATATTTAACACGATTGGCAATAACAAGGTACGCTTATATTCCACTGGGGTTTTTTCCAAATAAGATACGGAGCAAAGTATCAAAATCAATTTATATACAAGGTTATCCCATTTTTTACACAGCTGGTTTGAGTCACCAACTATTACGTAAATGTATGCATAACTAGAAAACAAAACGTGCAAATCCCAAATGAGGAAAAGAATTGCAAACTGCTTTTTGGACCGTCCGTATAGTCTGATGGGCCAGATAGTCTGATGCATGATGTGCGTTTGTTAGTTTTTTGTTTGTTTGTCCGTACGAAGACTTCCCGTGGTCCGATCTTAACCAAAATTGGTATGCCTCCTTCCTAGAGGACCCTAAGCTCCACCAAGCGGCAACAACTTTAATCCGAGTCCCGCAGGTGCCGCTGCAGGTACATCCTAGTTTAGTTGGCCTGGAATAGGATCTAACTAATAGATAGAACAAGCGTAGCGTATATGGGTATTTTTGGAATCGTGGTGGGGAAACAAACTTATTGGAATAGGTTTTAAGCCATTTTGGAGAAATCAGGGGTTAGTAATCACGGGACTGGCCAAAGTTACCGGAGCATATCTCCACTTTTCCTGTTAATATTTCTTTATTGCCAGCCAATTTGTGTAATTTTCATCTTGGTTGGTTTGCATCAACGATTGGTTTGCGAGTGTTCATAAGACGGCTGCATTACTTGTATTTTTCTATATTATAAATATAACGGAAATGTATATGTTTACTTATGGATTTGACCAGATCAGATCATACAACCCCAAACATAAAAAAACAATAAAAGGATATACGAGTATTTTTTTTATTTGTTTAAAATACCTTCAAGAATATGCATATTTGTAAAGGGTGTTTTTTATAGAGGTATAGAATTTTGAAATGGAATAAAACAAAGATGATTTTTTTTAAATTGACATGAA
>JAOPUG010000215.1:3355266-3369672 GCA_027564375.1 Micropterix facetella
CTTGACCAATAAAATTCTAAAGGTTCAAATAAACATAATCAAAAAACAGAATCGAAGTTTTTCATTTAGAAAAAAAAGAGAGCCAAACAACATCGGATGACTTCTTTTGGCCCACCTTGTACATACAAATAAAGGAAATTGTCTCAAGGAATCCCGTATTGCCCGTCTCTTAGGCAGCCATTAAAATCGCGAACACGCCCAATTAGCAAAGTGAAGATCGTATATATTTAGTTGTATCCTTCTCCAAATTATTATCTCAAATAACCAACGCGGGTGCTTACTTGACAGATCCACGGTGACCATTTTGGGGCAATTTACAGATTATGTTACTAGACACCCCGTGAACAAATCGACGTTATCAACAATGATTTCTCCAAGAAGTTCAATCGCTTTGATCACACTATTCTTCTACTCAAAATCGCCGCACTGGATCCATGAAAGCTTGTTCAGATGGATTTCGTCTTATCTATCAAACTGTAGCCAAATGGTTGCTGTCGGTGGATTCAAACAATCCAATATGGACATCCCATCTGGCGACTCTCAAGGCTCACATTTGGGACCAATACTCTTCAATTGTTATATCTTCTTCTTCAAATGTTATACAAAACTCTCAGAAATAGAAAAAAACAGTTTTTTTTATCTTGCCTAAATTATTAAATACTAAATGAGAAAAAAACAGTGAACGTCCCATTACCAATGTGAAAATCCTTGAAAACCGAAAACGCCAACGCCATATAATTCGAACATAGCCTTCGGCCATTTTGTATTTTTCAGAATAGAAAACCGTTGCATTTGATTTTTTCATGAGTGATGTGATTTTGTTTTTTAAATATGGATTTCTCGATTTTCAGCAGCAAGGATGCGAAATTGTACAATCCGGTATCGCGACGGACTAAAGTGGGAGGCGCTTTCGGTGAATTGAAGAAAATGCTCATCAGCCGCGATGCAGACGCCCAATTCAAAGCCGTATCGTTCATTAAAAATGTAATAATTCAGTGCAGTATCGCGAAAAAGCGCAAGTATATAATCTCGACCTTTATCGAGAATGAAATTTGCACGTTTCTCTGTGAGGCTATGGCCACTTTCATATTGCCGCTGTTAAGAGAAATTTTGCATTGTTTTGAGCTCCTTATGAGCGAGAGATTATTTTATGCCGAGAGCAACGCGTCTGATGTAATTTCTTCGGTCGTACGCACGATTCATTATTGGACGAGGGAGAATACATCCACGGATGCCATTTCATACGCTCTGGGGTTTTTAACACGATTTTTTATAAGGTATGTATGGATTTTACAAACATGATTGACAATAGCGGGAAACTTGTTAATTGTCATATTATTACATTTCAGGTTACACGAATACGGTTTACCTCCGTTTCTCGCGAGCAATTCTACGTATAACTCCGAGCAGATATTGACATTGATTACATCTGTATTTCAAAATGCCGCCATTGGCGAAAAAACGAAAATTGTCGCTTGTTTCACACTGAGGGCAATAGTGAGCCATCTCCCGCCATCTTTAAAAATTGACAAAAGCATCTGTCAAAGTTGTTTTGTTTGCATTTCGGCTGCGGTCCAGTTTCTCCGTGCTGTTTTATACGAAGTGAGCAATAAATTGGAAGAAAAAGATGATGGCGGGTTTGTGTTTGGTTTTATATGCCAATTGTGTGCAGATTGTCTGAGGTTTGTGTCATTTTTAACGTTTATTTTTATATGTAAACATAACCTATCTATACAATACCCAGGTCTATTACTTCTTTAGCCTTACTACGCCTATCCTCGTTGGCCGCAATTTTAGACTATTATTACTGCGTCATGAAAAAGTGCGATTCATTAACAAAAATCTAGATGCTTAAATTGGTGAAAGAGACGAGGTATTAAAGGTTACATGCATCTCGGGCCTGATGGCCGCGTTTGTTATTTTGGTCGGCCCAACTTGAACTCACAGTTCAACTCCTATCTGGTTGCCTCCTCGAAGAAAGACTTGTTTGAGGGACCCGGTGATGTCTAAGTGCGGATCTTGGGGAACCTTGGGCGGACCTGGGCGTTTGATGCACAGGTCGGCTTGCTGTCCATGCTGCTCAATCGGCAAATAACAAGGGGAGTCTGGAAACACGTTTCCTATGACAGCGGGGGGTAGATGTTGACCTAATGTGTCTATCCTAAGAAACGACCCGTTGGCCATCCGATCCTGGGTGAGTTCGACCGGCAAAAGACGCCTCGGATTCGCGATAAATTCGAGTGACGAATTGTCACTTACATTAGGTAGATACCGCACAAGCGACCTTGAATCCGTGATTAGACTTGAGGATGGAATGACTACTGCCCAACTGGGTGCACTTCCCAGTGCACTCACTATTAGTGATCGGACTATAAATGATTGGACGTTCTATCGAAGGCCGGTTTCTCCACGATACTACTATTTTTTTCAGTGCTTAACTCGATGGCCGCCAGCAGTACATACAGTACGGGATGAAATTTGTAGCACCCGACGTTTCGGAGATGTTGCAACCGCCGTCCAGGGTACACTAACGTGCTGTCAATCGTCGTCCGTTGTTCTGCGGGTAGGCGGCAAACTGCTGCTGTTACAACTGAGAATATAACTGTGGTGAAGTGGCGGGTTCGGTGCGTGGGAATTTTGAAAATTCGCCGTGCACACAACACTCAATGTATCGTGTGTTAGTCCTTGCGCTCGGAGATGGGCATTGAATCATTTTAAAAAGAGGGTTCCATGTAATAGAGAGTTTGAAACCGTCGTCTCATCCTATGGTCATATTGTTTCTGTCGCTTGAAAATATTTAGTGTAATATGGTTATTATTCGTATATTAAGGCACATATAATTAATTAGGTTTTAGGTAATAAATTAGTGTAATATTGACTATTGTTGCAAAATAATAAAATAAATTAAAAATAACCAAGTTAATGTGTCTGGATTGCAGTCTGGATTTATATTATGAGCAGTAAAACATTCATCAGGGGATTAGCGAAGATGTCCAAAGCCTAATTTATTGGTGAACAAACTGGTCTTTTCCATTCTGTACTACGGAGACTGCGTGTACGCAAAATGGACAGCAACCAATTCAAAAGTTGCAGAATGCAAACATGAGATTTTGCTTTGCATTTATAGACACTGCATATATTCTTCATTTCTGGCTAAGGTTTATGATCTTAAACATGACAGACCGCCGCCAGCTACATTTGACCAAATTTACATTGAGGTCATCGCGGGTGAAAGTGATGATGTTCCAAATTTGAAAATTCAATCGAGAGTATGCGAAATTACAGAATATCCGAATCGAGTTTAAAGTAAATTTAAAAAGATTTTTAGCTGTGTGATTTTACGTACCCCATTGGATTTCTCCGATGTTTAACCAAACAATTTGCACAGAAAATATGAAAAAAACATTTTTTCTTTAACGTGTCTGCCAATCTTTGGGGTGAGGGAAATAAAAATGTGCATTCTATTGAACAAGGCTGTAATGCCACCTCCATTCATTTTACTAGCCCATTTGTAGTACCTATGCAAAAACAAATATTCACAACTACTCCTTTTACCAAGGTTAAAAATTAAATAAATAATTTTAAAAATTCCAGATTGTGTGGAATCAATGACACCAAAGAAACAGATGATGAAGAACATTTAAATGCTCAAATTAACATGCGGCAGGTGAAAAGCATGGTGTATGAATCGATGAAGATTTTGAACGCACACGTGAAGGCTTTTTACGCCGAGCTCTCTTCGTCTGATTTCAAATTGTTTTTGGTACTCTTAAACAAGTTTTTCCACGAGAAATCTTACCAACAATCATTGCCGGCATTTACGATGAATTTGGTCGAGTGTGGGTTTCTCGCAATTCTACCCAAGCTGAAGTTTAACAGGTAAATGATCGTTTATGTGTGCTTTGAAAATGGTAAAAGTGTGTTTATGAGTTTTTTACGAGGACACTCGTTACAAAGCTACAACGAGTGTCAGCGTATTGACATGTGTGTCTGTCTGTCAGAGACCAAGATATTTCAAGAACTTATTGTCCGATTTAAACAATTCTTTTGCCAAAGTGTTTAGCTGATTAGGTTTAGAGTTCCGTACCGACAACACATCGTGGAGCTGCCATACACGTTTCGTATCTGTCATTGATGATGTCCTTTGAGTTGAAGGCATTCGTCGTAGAGAAAACTGCAATTTATTTAGTATAAGAATACTTTATTTGTCAAAGGAGTTGTGATACAGTTGGCTGTTTGAGTTTCTTATTTTACTATTTCTAAACACTGCGTTTGATGTGTGCCTGTTTCTTTTGAAAGTCCATTTATTGCATGCAGTCGGCGACGCACAGTTGATGTTCGCGTTTTATCTCGAAATAAATACCTAGAAGCTCGAAATAAACCTTACTACGAATTAGATTTATTTGAACCATAACCTTCTGCGTATTGTTTATCTCTCGATTAAGTGGCTTTGCAAATAATGAAGGGTTTTCTGTTAGAAATTAATTTATGAAATATTTTAATAGTCGCACAGGGTTAATTATGTGACAAAATACCTAAACTTTTTCCCCGAACTAATTAAAATATTGGAAATTTTACCACTAATTCTAACTCGTTTCGTCCTCCATATCCGTAAAACCATTTATTTCAACTGCGATATAGTATATCCACAGTGCGTATGCATCTGTGACTGCTCTGGGAGCGGTACGGCTGCATGTCTCAATTCGCCTGCGTATCACTCACAACCGCAGATGTAGGAGAGGATATAAAGATGTTTCATTTGGCTTTTAATTTAGGTAGTTGCTGTCGTTGCCCGCTTACTTTTTGACTCCCTCGTCAGCACATTGCACTAGGAGTTGATTCCTGTGATATTTGTCTGTTGATAGTTAGGGTTGTACTCGTATGAATGCTGAGTCTGTAGTCTGCTACAGAAGGAATGCTGTGCTGATGGATTGAAAATACTGAGATGGGGAGTTAGGGGGAAGTGGGGCATCAAAAATGTATATAATAATAATTTGATTTGAAAAATTCTTTCGCCAATTTTATTGAATGTCAATGGTAGGAGATCATTAGAAGCTGCCATACAAACCTCCCAGCTCCCCGCTGATGACACACAATTCTTTGGCAGCGCTCTTGCATGGCATATTGCAGAGCAATCTCGACTGAATCAAGGCATGGACTGAACATTGGCTTATCAAGCTAAATAAAGAAAAATGAAGAAAACCCTCTCACTAGATATAAGCAAGATGGACCAGAACGGAAATCCGTTCACTCGCAGAAGGACCTAGGAGTCATAATAGCCAGTGACCTCAAGTGGAATGAGCACTTAACTGCTATTGCAAAAAGAGCAAATTTCACATAGTATGTCATTCAAAAGGCCTACCAGATACTAGCCTTCCGGCCTATAAGGACTATGTACGATGGTACTGGAGTATTCATTCCAAATGGAGTCTATATTTTGTCGGAGACGTCAGACTTATTGAGAGTTTGCAAAGAAGAACACTATAGCTACAAAGATAGATAGGATCATTGTATTCAATTTGTTAAATCTGCCAAAACTGGAAGGGAGACGCCAGTGAGGAGATCTCATCGAGACCTTTAAAATACAACAGGCCATTACAGCAGTGAATCACTATCATCTATATTTCTCCTTAACCAAAAATATAATCTGCATGGACATTGATTCAAACTCGACAAGGAGAGATTGGCCTCGAATCCCAAGAATATTTATTTGAGCAACAGAGTGGTCAACTCACGAAACAAGCTGCCTGATAAAAGTAGTGAATGCAGGAACAGTGAATGTTTTTAAAACCTTACTGAACAAGTTCACAAAGACTAGGCAAAATACCTGTGCTACCAACCTGTAAATAATAATAACAACAAAAGGACCCTAGTCCAGTGCTTACATCGTGGAAAGTACTTTATGCTTCAATTACTACTTTATTATTTTAGCAAAGAACAAAAGCTGCAATGGCTTTCCTACATAAACCTTGCGGAAATACTAGTTGTCATGTCGAAGAGTTTCTTAAATATTGAGACATGGCCTGGTGGAGAAGCAGTATTCTCAAAACACATTCACGTAAGTCTATTATTTGACTATTAAGATTTTCGATTGCTATTCTCATAAGTCGGTATTTAATACAGATATGCTGTGTCAGACCAAAGCTAGATATGCGGATACAGATGCAGATCATGCTTTCATGCAACGACCTTGAACTCAGAAAACCCTGTTTTTACTATTTTTATATAACTAGAAAACCATCATTAGTATCTTAATAATTTATTAATTAAAAATCTGATTTCAAGTCGTCATAATAATATCGTTGTAAATAGAGTCATCACATTCTCGATACATATTTCTGATTCTTTACATTACGAAAATATATACAAACTGAAAGCTACGTCTTAAAAAATAAAAATTGCATTTTCTGGCATCAGCAGATACCTGCTGTGGTCGCCATGGGTGCATGTGATAGTGAATAGTGGACAATTTGATTGAATTTGCAATAATCATTCACTGCTATTCTGTAATGTAAAACAGGCGAATTCTTTTTTTTTTGATTCTCAATGCTACGCAAACCAGCACAGAAATAGAAAAGACGCTTGATAGTTTATAACAATATTTCACTTCATAAACTTTCAAGTGGTCATGTTTGTATGTTGGTTTGCACATATGTTTGTGCGTTGGTTTGCACAGCCGCGGGCATCAGCAATTCGCTTGTTTTGCTTTACAAAATAGCAGCAAATGATTATTGCAATATCAATCGAATATGTATAACTTTTTAGTTTGGAATATTATATCTTAGCGTACATATCTTAGAATAGCGGTTCCCGAACTGGGTTCTCCATAAAGGAAACGCCATTTCTTCTCAACAACTTATTAAGCAAATATAAAGTACAATTAACAACTTGTTACAATGTTTTTCAGACACTAACAAGGACATCGACTGGGTACAAAATAGACGTGTATATAGTCCATATTGTCAACTGTCCATGTTCCAATTCGAAGTTCATCCATCTCTAAAATTAAATTTGGAGCCTGAATCACTATCTTTTGGATTTGATTTGTTGAATACACACCAGTGATGCCTTCTTGAATCTAAGAGTTAAACGTCCGACGTAACTCTAAATTAAAAGGCAATTATCAATAGAAGTTTTGTTGATTATTGCCTTAAATATTTACCTGCACATGCATCACATATTCAGCCAGTAATGGCTATCGGCACATACTTTCCTATCTATATATCTTTACATTTTCTAATAAGGTTTTTGAGAATAGAGATTTCAGACTATTATTTGACTTAATTATTTACAATACTTCACTTGATTTGGCCTTTGTATGACGTGACATGACATTTCGATATTAAGAAGGCCTAATCTAAATTCCCCCAATTATCCGCCTGTGACACATTTTTTAATCGATTGACTGACTAAACTACAGACAGGTCTCTGAATTAATTTAGCACTAAAATAATCCCCTGATTGAGTAAAATTCCTTTAAAAAGTGGGTTTTTTTGACGCCTTCGTCGCGAATCGCTACACCTTTCCACCCTTTCCTGGTAAAGCATCGGTGGCCAACCCGCAGCCCGTAGGCAGCGTGCTACCCGCCAAGTGACAACTTGTGGTCTGAGGCACATCAACAAAAATTTCAACTTTTATTTTACACAAAACTATCAAAGAACATTTTCTATATTCGGGCTCAGAAGCAATAAAATATTTATGATGATTTTAAAAAGTGCGCGCAACGTTTGCATGCAGGTGGGCATTGCGAATGTGGGGGGTGATACAACTCGTGTGAGCGAGCGCCAACCGGTCTGCGGCAAGCTCGCAACGCAAACGCTATCAGGTACATAACTATGAGTAGCTTATTTGCTATCCAATCTGTACGAACATTCAAGCGAGCTACCACTATCTGTATTTTTTTCTGCATTTGCAACGCCATGCACCGTAGACGAGAATTCATGACCAGGAACTTTACAAATGGAAAGTTGTTAAATACTTTGTGATGCACAGTTAAAGGAGGAATTCTATCAGGTTGGTTTAGAAGAGTTCTACAAAACATATTTGGACAAGGAGAAATATCCAGCTGTTTACAAACATGCTCTGGCTACGATTTCTCTATTCGGAAACATGTGTGTGAACAGCTTTTTAGTCGGATGAAGCACATCAAACTAAAAGAGAGAAAACGAATTACTGATGATCATTTGGAGAACTGTTTGTGTCTAGCTTACGACCTCAGTTGAGATTGACATTGATGAACTTAGTTCTACCGAGCAAAGTTGAACGTCTCACTAAAATTCTAAAATTTCATTTTCTTATACGTAATAAATAAATACTTATATTTGATTCTCAGTTTTGTTGTATTTTTTTCAAAAAATTCATAAAGGAACGGATGCAGAAAAGGTTGGCTACCCTTGCGGTTAAGAGTTCTGACAAAAGTTAAATACTTACTGGGTGTTCCATATCTGAAAAATTTTGGGAACCGCTGTCTAAATTGGTACTCACTTTAGAGAAAAATAATGGATACAGATCTTTGACACGCCACTATTTATTTGTAGCATTCCACATTTACTACTACTCTCAAGACAACTCTTCCTTTCTTACAAACTAAATAATTGAATATTATTTTCAGAATGGATTATCAAAGTTGGATCATGACTATACCGGATCACTAAAATTAAAAGGCAGTATTATATCAGATCGAGCCGCTGCCGATGCCATTATGGTTTTTCTTTATTTTAAATGTTTAACATCTGGGAGGTACGTTTTTAATCATAATAACCGTTTAAAAATTGATAAATTGAACTTATTTCATGACTTTTAGATGTGAAAATGTGTCCCCTCTACCGTTCCTCGTCAACTACATCCATAAATTACCACCATCCTTCAATCTTCCTCAATCGATATTCAAATGCATGTGTTTCATTTTCGCAGTAAGTTTCTTCTTTATTTTTACATAGGTCACTATATAAGTTTGGAGACACGCGAAAAGTAAACAATATATTTTTGTAATTTATATTTTATTTCTTCAATTTTTTATCCATTATTCTCTATGCAAATGTCCATCGCCTAAACCAACTCTGGAAACATTTATTCCAGTCTTCCTCCGACAGATCAGAAATGGCTGATTCGTAGGATGCCATCGCTTCATCGGTACTTGAAAAAAACTTTCCTTTTATTTTATCTTTGACAATTGGGAATAATAAGTCACAGGGAGCTAATTCGGGTATATAAGGTGGATGAGTTAGGGTTTCAATACCAGATTCTTGAATAAACACTTTTGTTCTGTGGGTAGGTATGTGAAGACATTTGTCGTGGTGAAGCATGGTTGCGCTAAGCCTAGACTTTGGTCATCTCTCCTGCACAGCTTTGAAAACTGTTGGCAATGTGATTATTGTTTACTATTCTGAGTTAACTCATCTACAATTTTCTAGCATTGATGTTGCAAAATATCTACTCTGTGAAAAAAACCTGGCCACCATTTTTTTGCCAGTGTTCGGAGGTCTTTGTAATTTTGTTGGCAACTGGCACCCTGAAAATACCCATACCGACGAACGCTTCTTGCTTTCCGGATCATACTAATATTTCCATGTGCATGCTGTGCAAATACAACTACGTTTCGAAAATTCGAAACGTAGTTGCATTTCTCGGCACCAATCCATATGGCCTTTTTTCTCTGGTTCATAGATCAAAGTTTCCTCACGCCAAGACGTTTGCGTAAGATAGTAAGGACACTAATCAAACTAATGTGTAAGATTCTCTATATCCTTAAATATGATCGTGGGTCTTCTCGCACCTGCATTTCAGTAGTCCACACATTTTTTGCAGTGACTGCCGTTGGCGGGCGTCCACTTCTGTCGTCATCTTCAGGCTAGTTCTGCCCTTTTTAAATTCATTAAGCCATCTAAAATTGCCAAACTCGTCGTTATAACTAATAAATAACTAATCGTTAGATCACCAAAAGCTGATTTTAAACGTTCTAAGCTTAAAACTTCAAATAAACCAAATTTAAAATCATAGCCCGCAAATATTCTCGCTTGAGCTCCATCCAGGAAAAGGTGGGAAGTGATGACAGAGGAAATATCAAAAAATGTATGGTTTTTTAACTGTTGTAAATGAATTTTGACATTCAATATTCAAATTAATTTGCTATTTGGAGATATAGGATATAGATGCATTCCATTTTTAAATTTCTAGCATCTCAAAATATGTATAATGACTGTACCTATTGGTATAATTTTATGATATTCAAATATTTTGTTTAAACAGATATCTAACTTATCCTATATGGGAGACTTGGAATTAGAAGCTAGAATAGCAGGGGAAAAGGCTATTCTCAAATTTTTTCATGCACTTTCGCCGAATTTAGAAGATTGCTACACGCACCATCCTGCATTGCTGCTTTGGGTGTTTTCATCGGCTAGTATACCAGCTAACGCCAGAGCAACATTCGTAAGCATATTTCTTATTTAAATTAATTATTAATCTAACGTTTGAAACTAGTCTACTTTTATATTTTACAAAATTTAGACTTAGCATTTATTTTTTTGATCATTGATAAATTGAACTGGTGTAAGTGTACATCATCTAATAAAAAAAGAAATGGCTTTGATGTGGGCAGACGCCCTCCATAGTTTTAACAGTGAATTAAAACAAAGGGTCCAACACTACTCGTACCGACAACCCATGTAGTACAGTATATACCTATTGAAAAAAGCAGAGTTTTGCCGGAACAACCAATAATAGGCTTTCTATTAGTATCTATAAAGACTATCTTTAATTAAACGTTGATCAAAATTGTTTGAGCCGTTTCTAAGAAGCATTATATTTTTATTTTAGCTTCTATGGCAGCTACCGTTAATTTTGTGTCAAACGATAATTTTAAATCGATAAACGATCTCAAAATGTGAAGATTCATTAAAATCTCAAAGTCGATGTTTCATACAATCATAAAACTTCCCATATTACTCCAAATATAGACTGTAAAACAAGCTTGAGATGATTTTATGCCATGAGAAATTTTCTTTCATGTGATTTTGAAAAAGAGTATTGGGAGGTGCCCACATTTTACAAACACTGCTGCATGCAACTGGGACCTAGTAGGGTCGTGCAGCTCGGGTCTGATGGTGAGCCTTTGTGGTCGACCCAACTCACGGTTGAACTCCCATCCGGCAGCTTTCCTGAAGAGAGACTAACCTGGTGAACCTGCTGTACGGCGGATCCGGGGGAATACCTCAGGCGGCCCTGGATGATTGATGCACTGGTCAGTGCTCAACGAATAGCTGGGGGGTCTGATTAGCGTATGCTTTTCTATAGAGCGGGGGTAGATATGTACCTCAAAAGTCTATCTTTGAAACGATCCGTTGGCCACACAATCTCGGAAAAAATTTGCTGAGTAAAGGACGCCACGGATCTGCGACAAATTTGGTATGAATTGATGCTATTTTGAGATAGAAACTGCGCAAGCGACTTCAAACCCGTAACCAGGCGGGAGGTTGGAGAAATCTGACCAAATCTGGTATTGAGGGTGTGAGGGCTCTACTGGGTTTGAAATTTCCAGTGTCTTGCGGTAAGGGGACTCTCACGGGCTGTTGGGGACGTTGGTGGATCGTCCTCATCATCACAAGTCTCGATGATCTCAGGGTGATATAGCGATAAAGTTCGTTGAAACATCCTGAGATGGCGATTCGTACGTAGCTTTGACACCATGCAACTTTTGATGTTTTTCATAACTCTTGTGATTATTCATTTATTTGGTTATCCAGGTTTTGAGAGAAATTTCCCCGGGCGCTTCTACCATGTAGAGAGACATCAGCTCGTCTAAATCCACTGGAGTATTCACTAAAAATCCTTTTAAAAAAGCAATGCCTCAATATCTAATATCTAATACATCCATCTACTCTAACATTATTCAACCGGCGAACAAATTATAAGGGTTTTCTGAAAACAATTTTAATTTGAGAATGTCCCCCAACATAGTATCTGAAAGATTAATAATCGTTTGATCTGCTCTTTTTGAAATGAAAATGTCTATTCGCTCATTACAAAAGTCAGTCGAACTTTATTGTGTGACAAAATACCATCAGATTTGAATTGCTAATACCTA
The DNA here is from genome assembly GCA_027564375.1 of Micropterix facetella. NCBI lineage: Eukaryota > Metazoa > Arthropoda > Insecta > Lepidoptera > Micropterigidae > Micropterix > Micropterix facetella. Next base: position 3,367,352 of record JAOPUG010000215.1, read on the forward strand.
CGAGACTTACAATGTTCGAGCAATCGCACGGGCACATATCTACCCCCGCACATGCATGTGATAATCACAAATTAGGTTTGTGTAGAATTTTAAGTTAGTGTAGCGCCGAAACGCATTAAGCTAGGTTGTTGATTCTGGTGCCGTTGTGAAGAGCTCATGGAGTAGTACTAGGACCTAAAGTGAGACAAGAAAATAGTCGCCAGTATATAACAAGTGAACATTTATATTAGTTGAAAATTACAAAATAATTAAAAATGTTGTCTCATTTGACTCGTAAATATGCTCGGAATGATATAAAACGCCAGTCAGAGGATAGATCGCATCGAAAGGAATGCAATAAGCCTAAAATATCCAGTACTGAGCGATCGAGAGTATTATGGAAGCGCCGAAGATTAGCGGCGGAGCCAAATTTGACTACAAGCGTGCTTTATTTTAAAATAAATTATATCGAAACAAAAGAATTATATTTCTTCGATTAAAATCCCACAATGGAATTCGAAATTATGTTTTCACTTAAAATACTACGGCTCGAACACAACTGAACTTGCTCCAATTTTTTTATATTGGCTCTTCAATTTTATTTGTATGAAATTTTTAACTTTGAGTCTAATTCTTGTTAAATAAACATCAAAATAAGGATGTCCATATGTTTATGACTGGTTTTTTTAACCTAAATTTCCCACCCACTTGTCACCATAGACACCGTGCCATCTCCACCCTTTTACGGCCTCTGCTCACTTCACAATGTCCCATTAAAACTAAGGAGAGCGTTTTACACCATCCTGGATAATAAAAGCAGTGCTCAATAGACCAAAAAAAATATTCACTATTTCCAGGTTTCGAAATGGCTGGAGAATGAAGATGCATTGCCTCAAGGCGTATCGTCAATCACCGATCTCTGGTGGACGCTTTTAGATGTGATTCAAATGAGTGGCAACAGTAAAGTGATTCTTCTCGCTGCCAACCTACTGGAACACTACTTAAAAACAGACTGCGACCCTCGCGTCGAAGCGGAAATAGTTTCTCAACTATGGGAAATTCTCCCAAACGAATTAATCAAATTACACATCAACTCGAGTTCGAAGGAAAAAACTGATAAAATTGAGGCAATCTTAAGGTTGACCACTTCACTAGTCCCGACGACCATCTTTCTGATGACGATCCAGAGACTAGCGTCTTTGCTTGTTGCCGTTCACCCAGATTTATACGAGGCGCATCAATTCAATAATGCTAAATTATCATTCTTGATCATAAAACAAGGATATTATTTGCTTCTCTTAGCGGTACAAAAGAAAGATTTATCAGTACCGTCCATAATGATCAATAAGCGATTTTATATACAATCATTGCTAAAGGCAGTCGAAAGCGAAGATGAGGAAATATCTCGTATTACTTTGCAATTCCTGTCATACTTATGCTTCTATCAGAATAAGTACTCATTGATAGTATCGAATACTTTTGAGCTGGAGCCAACGACGTTAGTTTCTTTCTTATGCAAGGAGGAAAATCAGAATAAAATGCTGCCACTTCTACAACTGGTTTACATGATTTTATGCAGCAAAAACCACACCAGACCACCTCTAATGATGATAAAATGCAAGGAAAGTGAATCAAACAGTATCGACGCATTCCAACTTTTATATTATCGACTGCAGAATCTCTGTTGCCATGTAAGTATAAGCTCATACGGATATTTTAATTATTCTGTGCATTTTATATTATAATAACATTTGCAGTTTACTAGACAAAACCGATGAGTTCCTTATCAGATTAAGCATAGTGAAAGCACTTTTGGCTTTTTGGCCTGTCCGCAGTATTACGTAGGACAGTCATATAGTTTGATGCATGTTGTGCACACAGTATAGACAGTAGCTTCTCTTAGAACAAAATTGAAAACGAAGACTGCGATGTCACGAATCCCAAGGGCTACCATAAATCGTAATACCATTACTAGACATCCGTGCCTTTGAGCGAAAAGTCCAAAAGCACACACACACACACAGCCAGTCGAGCGCCCCTATTCGCATCACGGCACGAGCGTTTGGCATAACGTACCCCTCTGCTCACTTCCCTTGCAACCTACCTTCGCTGTGCCTTGCAAGCCGAGAGTGCGCTTACTGTTCTTTATATACCGGCCACGAATGGCTACGTGGAGGTGGGCCATAAAGGCCGTTGTGTCTTTTGGCCGGCCCATGCTCGCGGAGCAGCTCCTATTCAGGAGCCTCCTAGAAGAGGGACCAACCTGGTGAACCCGCGAAGCGGCTGACCCGGGGACGGGAACTCGGGCGTGGCTGGACAGCTGGTGCACTGCGATTGTTGTC
>JAOPUG010000215.1:3369748-3386769 GCA_027564375.1 Micropterix facetella
CTAGAAAAAATATCAAAAACTGCAATTTCCGCATCTCAAATACTATGGCTTCGAAAGGGGAGTGAACGGGTGGAAAGGCGAATGCTCACATGTGGCAAGACAGCTGTCTTAAACCTGCCGCAGCCGGTCACCCCCCAAAAGTGTAACAATAGTATTATGATAGGCCAATAGTATTATGAACAATAGTATTTGAGCGGTGCATTCATTAGCTTGTACAGTTATCGGGCCCCGATAACTAAACAAGCTAACGAATGCACTGCTCGTTCGGCCGTATATCGCTCGCATATTGTAACAAATAGTAACTAATTGTAAGAATAGTAAAGCACTTAAGTACCTAACGAATGAAATTGAACAATTGCACCACGGCCGCACACTCGGACGAACAATGAGCCGCCAACCGATTTCTAATAGTCGATGGTTACTATTTTCTAGTAAGTGGTATTTGACTTCTCGGTACATTTTGTGATATTTGAATAATCGAGATAATGGGGATGTCTAGCTTTTTGCAGGTGGCGATGGCGGCGATTGACACATGGATGTGTAAAGTGAGCGATCCACCGAGCGAGAGAGCATCAAAAGCATCCGCACGAAGGTTGACCGACGCAGTGCTGCCAGGCGATTGGCACAATTGTCAGTCATAATATTGTTAATAACCGAAAGAAATAGTTTCTTAGAAGTCCCAGAGAAACGAACAAGTTTATACTTTTCGAAACATAAAATGCCCAACACTCTCACCAAGATATAATAAAATAGTCAATTTGGCAGGTAAAATTGCAAAGCTATCGATTGATTTTAGTATTGAGTCCTACAACCTGTATACCTTCGTATGTCCCTCGTGCGGTGCTTGCTCACTTTACACCTCATTGTGTCGATCATCAGTGGCAGTAAACATCCCAATTGATAAAACATCTCGTTCCCTACTAACTAGACTATGTTGTTATGGTGCTAAATAGCAGTTGACACTATGTACTTTTTGTACTGCTGGCTTCTGTGCGCTTTTTTTTTCGGAATCTGGCGCTTCTGCTTTTTTTTTAATTTTATGAATTCATATAAATTTGAAAAGTAAAAGTAACAGCTTTTAGTGTATAGCGAGGGCGCAGGGAACCTTCATTGTGCTATTGGATATTGGTCTAATCTCAGTACCAATCTATCGGTTCTATGCCTTAATACATTAATATTATTAATTTCAGAAATCTCTAAAGCAATCAGCGAGCGGCTGGCAATGCTTGACTCCAATGCTGCAGTACACGATCAAAAGTCAAAACAGTCCGAGGCTCATTTCCCTGCTGACGCTTCAACCGTGGAATCACATGCTGATTCATTTCCATCTCCAGCAAGCCCCTGTGCTTAAAATCAGTATACAGTTCTTAAGCTTCTTGAGCTTATGGCTAGGCTGCTTGAAAGTCATTAGGAAAGACCAGAAAATTATCCTGGTGAGAAACGAACAACACCAATTAACATCACTGCAACGGATGGACATCTTGAACGATACTCTATCCAGAATAATAAGGGCTTTCGATGCCGAGGCCGTCCTGGACGAAGTGTCTGCTGAGAAAAAAGAAGCAATCATCGGCATACTCACTTTAATATCTCAGTTTTTTACAATACAGCAATAGCTATTACATTATTATGACTTAATTAATAAGGGAAAACATTTTAGCCTTAAGATTCAGTCGCATGTGATTACATTCTTGTTCTCCCGGATCTTTGTATAAAGCAGCCTTTAAACGATATCAATCGAACGTCAATCTCTCCTTCCTCGAGCTGCCGAACAAAAGAGCATTAAAATCGTACTTTACCCATGCAAAACATTGTTTTATTTTTACGAACCGGATCATTTAGGTAGATCTCTCGGTAGCAAGATGGCGAAACGCATTCTCTCATGCAGCGAAGTCTCGCTAAACCAGTGTGTTTGTTACATGCCGCACCTTGTTCGCAAGCCGATTCGTACTCTTGAAATATCATTTCATTCTTTGATGTTTCCTTATACTGATATTCCGGAAAAGTAAACGTAATGGAGCCTTTCTCATTGCTTGCAAATAAAAATTGCGCTAAAAATAACACACTCAGCAGCCAAACTGTGGTATTGCAAATCTTTTCCATGTTTACTTACTTCAACTGACAGAAAATCAATAATGAGATATTTAGGTTTCATTCACGGCGACAGATGGCAGTCGGTTATAATAAAATTCAAATATTTCAATGCACATATTTTTATTTATAAATCACATCATACGAACAATATTTATTTTTAAGGATTGTGATTATATACATAAATTACAAAATATGTTAACAATTCCAACCAGGAGTAGTATAAAAAACGCGCTAAGATAAAATCTATACAAAAAATGTTAATGAAGACTATACAATGCGATAATGACTTCGATGAATACAAATTTGAGAATAACAAAACGTAATAATGATTCAACACTTATATATGCCTTTTAAATTAAAAGAGAAGACGGTGTGAGCAATTCAGTTATGTGAATTTACATTAAATATAACAATATAATATGGATCAACTATACAAAACAACACTTAACTACTTTAAAACCAAGTAGAAATTAAAAAACAGTCGAAAAAGGCACATTCTGAAATCGACTTAAAATAGAATTAAAAATTCACTGGCAGGACATTGTAGATACAGGGAAATCGATATTTTAATGCCCTTAATATTAAATTAAAAACTTACCATAATCTAAATAGAATATTTATCGTACGGATTTATTTATTAACGTACGAATGCAGTATTTTGGTAACAATATCCCGAAATATGAATATATTAATATTGAATGAGTTAATGATTGTTATTACAGAACATGAACATAAATAATATCTAAAGGTGTCATGGGGTGAGTGGTTTTGAATATATGCTGGTATGTTTGATCAGTTAAATGGCGCATTTAACACGAGCAATCATTGTGGGTTTAGAGTTCGAATCGCTTCTTGCGCTCAGCGACCATCCCGATGAGGGGAGGGATTGAGACACGGTTGCGGTTCACCTGGCAGCTGGAAACCTTCAATTCTGCAAACAAGACAACAAAACCTCATTAGAATGTGAATTTTGCGAGTTAGAAAATAGTTTTCATAAATTTAGTTGATTTTTTTATGCAGTGCCTAAATTGTGGGCACCCGACATCAATTTGACATGGCTGCCGGCACTCATAGAGTATCATCCGCCGGCTGCCAATTAATAGACCATCGCTTCTAAGGTTTGATTTTAATAGTTAAAATATGAGAATATAGTAGGGAGACACCTATATCTCTCTTTTTTTATTAAATTACAAACCTTGTTATTTCTCAAAATCATATCAATAACATTTTATGGCAAAAATATTCTTCAATTTTTTGCTGCTGTAATTTGTTAAATTTAATTATGCTTATAATGGATGTAAAGAATTTTATCTTCCATAATTTGGCCTCAATAAAATCGAGGTCGTAGAATCAACCATTGAGGAATGATTATGATTTTTTTTTAATGTTTGCGCCTTTCCAACAAGACCGCAGGCGGGTTACGCTTGCACCCTAATGTCAACAACTTGGATCTTTCATTAGTACCTTTATACATATCCTTTCTACTTCACCTTTTGTAAGACTCATATCCTTTCTACTTCGCCTTTTTTACTTTTCAATTAGACTCCTTGTCCTTCAGGTGGTACCTATAATATCTTGAACGTAATTAATTATCTAACATATCTATGGATTATAGCTACATTTGCAATTTAGTTACCTATTTTGTCCAGGCGCCTGCCAGTAAATGGCAGTTTGCATTTTGTTAGCTTCAGCGAGCTGACGTCGGCACCCGAGGAATTGCCTTTTTTTTAAACCGAAATGAAAGTTTTGCCAAATTAATTTTAGGTAAGTATTTTAGCATACCTGAACCGGTGACAGTTGAAGATTTCTTGTGCTTTCTGTCTTTGCAAACTGAATCTTTGACTTTCTCACTGCTGTCATGGCCGGCTCCAGGCTTACTTGCGCTGGTCGGTTTATTTTCTGGAACATATTAAAAATATAAGATACATTGTTGAAAACAAATTATTTCTCGAGGATCCCCAGTGGTTTCCCGAGAAATGCCAGAAGCCTACTGGCTTTCGCTATATTTAATGGACATCAACTCATATTCTTTTAGTGCCATGTCCTTTACTAAAGGTTGGCTATCAATTGTAAATTAACTCATCGGCCCGCTTGAAACAAGGTGTAGTAGATTTTTTAAACAATTCCCGTGAGTATGGAGCAACAAGTTCTTCTGCTGAGGCTATTTGACCTTAAATTATTAGAAGCAAAATGTTATAACTTTCGGGATAATGACCCATGACATGAGCGAAATATTGGAGTTTGCAAATCTTTATTGTCTTTGACGATAAAGATGGGGACTAATGGGGCCATGCAGCTCGGGTCCTAATGGCCAACTTTGTTATCTATCTCAACACCTATCCAGCAGTCTCCCCGAAGTGGGACTAACCCGGTGAACCTGCTATGCGGCCGTATCTTGGAGAACACCTCGGATGGCCCTGAACGGTCAATGTATTGGTCGGTTTACCGGTCTTGCTCAACTGACGAATAGCCGGGGGAGTGAAAGCATAATGCGACCTAAGATGCAGGGGTAGATGTCGACCTGTCGTCACCTATCCATAGAAACGATCTGTTGGCTGCCAGATCTCGGTTGATCCGAGTAAAGGACGCCTCAGATCCGCGATGGAAGTATATAATACGACAGGTAGAGGCAGCGCAAGCGACTTCAAACCCGGTATCAAACGGTTGGATGGAGAAATCTGACTAAATTTGGTAGTTGTAGCTTTGTGTAGCTTTGCTTGCCCAGTGCCTCGCTAATAAGGCGTTGGTCTCTAACAAGCTGCTGTGGAGTTGGATACGTGGATTGTTTTTGTCAAAATTTTCTTCATTCATCTCGGGCCGATATAACGATAAAGTTCCTTGAAACGCCTGGGGGTGGCGGGTTCGCCCGTAGCACAAATCCTAAATCCAACCCTGTCCTTGACATTTCTATGTTCTTGCTCAAACAGATCCTGACTGGCAACCCAGCTTATACATAGTAACCTACGATAGATCCACATTTCGAAGGTTTCAATCTACAGTGTATCTGTAAGTGTCCAGCTTTCCATCCCGTGTAATAATATTGAGAATACGCAGCATCTTGGATAGGTATACGACATTTACTGAATCGAATTAAAAAACAACCTTCAGAACTTATGTCTTGTTTAACGTCTCTGAAAACCAGGCTGGTTTGTTTAAAATAGTTTATTTGCAAGAAGAAACAATGGCATGAAAATTACTTTTAATTTTTATTTGTAATTGTAATTATTTGTAAACAACACAGTAGAGTTTAGGTTTATACTGTATTACCTAATACCTACCAGAAATAGAAAACAACATAATAATTTTGACATTACTTCTATATCTAATCTTAATAGTTAATTTGTTTACATGCCTATATAGCTCTATATTATAGTATAAGATATACCTCCCCCCCCCCCCCCTCTGCAGTCATGCTCGCTGCTGATTCTGGCAGACGGTGGCTCGCGGCAGGTAACAAATTAAAAGTAGTAATCGACTACTTCTGTAACTACCTTTGATTGAGTACTACTATAGTACTCGAGTACAAAATTTGGTTCGATTACTACTTAGGTCATACTGAAAGTTTCCGAATTCTGATAAAGTAAAACACTTATAATGTTTATATTGTATTTACTGTTTTTCAAAGTATTCTCCCTGACAATTAATACACTTTTTCATTCTTTGAAACCATTGGGAAAAGCATTTGGCCCAGTGCTTTTTAGAGGTCTCCTCGATGGCTTCTCGGAACACTATCACCGCCGCTCGTGAACCGTATACCTCGAAGTTTATACTTTATTTTTGAAAACAAAAATAAATCACAGGCTGCAAGATCACGACTGTATAGGTGATGCGTCATCAGTTTGAGGTCTTCATAAACGCCGTTGTCATCTTAGCGGAGGGAGCGGATGCATTGTCGTGGTGGAAGACTCTGCTGCGAGGACGTTTTTCAAGAACTTTTTCTAAAACACTGGGCAAGCAAATGTTAACGTACCAATCTGCAGGGACTATTCTTTGGTTTCCAAGTGTAATTGTCGTGTAATGTCCCGTCTTGCTAAAAAAGAAGCAGTCACTTTACCATTGCTTTGACCTTTCATTACTTTCATTGGCAAATCCTCCAAAGGAAAGACCCACTCCGCCGATTGACTCTTTCATTCAAGTTCGTAACGGTACATCCAGCTTTCGTCTCCTGTTACGTTATCATATACTGTTAATATTGCCCTCCGTTGTCTTTTTTTTAACATTTATCACATCACTCTACAAGCTGTCATTTTTGAACTTCCGTTAACTCATGCAGTATCCATCTCGAACAAACCTTAACTATTTTGCACTTGACTCATGCCAATGTTCAATGTTGTACGAATTTGCTGACATGTAGTTTTTTTATCTGATTCAATTACTTGCCGTACAATCAATATCAGTTTTAATTACTGCTTGTCGCCGGCTGGACTTCGCGTGAATCGTCTTGGAGGTGAATATGTCCAAGTTTCAATTCATTATAGAAAAAGTACACAGAGCTACGAGATGGGCGGTTCACCACCAAACGCTAATTGAAGTCTTTGGCAACTTTCTTGTTGACTTAAACCACAGCAAAAATAATTTAAAAAAAAACGAAATTTTCAAGATGGCCCTTGTATAGTCATGATCTAAAAAAATCTCGGAATCGCGCATCTCTCTAACGTTTTAGAATATGAGTCAATTTGTGTTCAGCTAGAAGCACTACGCAGTGACATAGAGAATTTTCAGTTCCAAATCTTAATAAACTTCCTCAAATATCCCAATTATCATTTAAATTGCAGTCTTCAGTCTAATGGAATAATCATGATGACATTTATATGTGTTTTACATGTATTTGGTCTTTGTGATATTCATCTTGTCAATGAGATATTGATATGCTGTGTTCTGTTTTCTCTTAGCGCTGCTAATCATTTCAGTTAGTCACCCTATTCGGCTGCTCTGCGGTAAAACAAAGTATCTGCTTCTGACAAAAAAAATCAGGAGGGCCTAAAACAATTGAAGACATTGCACAGCTAAAACTTTTAAACATATAAACTCTCTTAAGTGCAACACTTTACATATTTTTGGAAGTATTCATAGACTTGAAAAAGGAAAAATTACTTCGTTGCTGATTGAAACCGGCAGAGAAAATGTGGATGCAATGATTTCATATATTCTCATTTAACACCACAAACATAAATTAATGCTACTATCAATTTAATTTATTATTATTACATATTACTAATAAATATGTATGCATAAAATACAATATTCCTAATATTAAAATAATTACTATATAAATATTTTAAGTAGATACATGTTTAAATTTATATATAATTGGGAACCATAATGTAATATGTATCTATTATTAATTATCATAGTTTTTAATTTGGGATTAAAATTATGTGAAAACTTTAAAATGTACAAAAAAAAATCTCTAGTATGGGCATTATCCTAGTTGGGTAGTTTTTGTGTTTATAGCAGCTTTTTTGCTACTTTCTCTGAAAATAAATAAATATTATTATTATATTACTAGACATTGAATACATGAAAGTATATAGAAATTACTTGAGATAAAACAAAACATCGCTGGTTACTTTGTTATTCATTAAAAAATGCAGTTACTTGTTTTTTCAAACTCTATATCTCCTCCTTCCTAAAGGATTTGTCGTAGTCACTTTAAATTAGTGCGCGCAGAACGTGCCCTTGATTCAAAATGTTAGCTACTTTGTTTTTCCTTAGAACAGCCGTATTGTAATTCCATTTTAGGGTGGAACAAGCTCTTAGTATGATTAAAGAATATTAACAGAATTTTAAGATGAGAGGTTACCTGCTCGGTTAGCCTTTTGCCAAACGGTGGCTAGGTGCCGCAGATGATTCCAAAGAGGCGCCGTGTTTCTGTCGGCGACCCTCGGCCCGTCCACCGCCACCAGATCATGCTGTTAGTGCAACACATCACCCTCTAATCACTCGCTTTCAATGCCAACCTCCTCTCGCAGATGTGGCATTTCATTCGAGGATCGGTACTCCACTCTGGTACTCCGCTCAAATAAAATGCCGTATCATTCAAAGCAAAATAAAGAAAAAGCTTATTATATTTACACGAAAATACGTTGCGATGGAGCGATGTGCGCGGTGAAATCGCATGGAAGAAAATTAAATAATAATTTGGTGCAAAGCTACATAATTTGAAAGTGAAAATGAATGCCTCTAACAAAATACAGTTCAATAGCGCAGAAGCTTAAAAAAAATCACTATATGCATTCGAGAGAAGATAGAATAAGAAAATGTTTGGATAATATAAATACTCTATATACAGCATTTATTAAAAGTAGCATACCAGAGGTGATTCTTCGATGACATGTGATAATGGGGTGCAGTCCATGCTTTTCAGTTCTTTAGCTTCAGCTAATAAGTGCGCACGCAGCTGTTTATTCCTGAAGAAAAAGAAAAATGATTGGGATCTTTTTATATAATAATAATGATAATAATAATAGACGCTTTATTCGTATATGAAAAGGCAAGCTTATTGCCTACAGGTAATATTCTAGAGCTAACCTATGATGGCTTGCGAACAATGTTTGCTGATAGTAACTAACTTAACCTATAAACTAAAGCCTATAAGGACGCAGAGGTTTAATGAGGAAAGGAATGGGAATTTATGTGGAAGTTTTCAAATTTTCTCTGAGCTTGTTTTTGTAACATGTTAGACTCTTAAATTTATCGGCAAAGCATTCCAGAGATGGATTGCATGTACGGTGAAAGAGAACGAGTAGAAGTCACTGCTGTGACTAGGGATAGAGAGTAGCTGGGTATATTCAGATCTCGGAGGGCGTATATGAGCTGAAAGTGCAGTTATTAGCATATTATACCTTTTTATCAACATTAACATTTAATTTATCCATAATTCACTCCAAGAAGTGGGAATAGCTGACAAAGACATGTGTATCATTACCTCTACTAGCACCAAAGAGCGATCTATGCCGGAAAGAATATTTCTGAAGAGAAGTCAGACAGGATGGATGTCATAACATCACCCCTTCTTTTCAATTTTTAGTTACAGAGTTCGTTTTTAAGGAAATATTACATAAATCCCAAATTGGGGTCAAGGCTGTACTAATAGCCAGCAGCGTGGAGGAACTCAAGCTTCTTATTAACAATGTTACATGTGGGGAATATGGGTTGAAGCTGGACTCCTTGAAGATCAAGTACACGATAGTCAGTAAAGTGTATACATATTGAAGTGCCCGTAAGCACACCTATAGTTACAGCTGATGGAACTCGACAGAAGACGGATAACAATTTACCTTGACTGCAATTTGAAACACAACTGGGATATGAGCAAGGAGATAAAATTTCAGACAAATCCAGAAGTTCCTCCTGATGAAAAATATATTCTGCGAATTAAATATCAACCTACAACTGAAGATCAGTCTTCTAACATGCTATGTATTCTCGGTATTATTATATGGAATGGAAAGCTGGACACAAGAAAGCTTGAAACCTTCGAAATGTGGGTCTATCGGAGGATATTATTTAAAAGCTGAGCCAGGAATGAAGTTTTGACAGAAATTAAGAGCTTAAAGTGTTTGAGCAAGAACATAGAAATATTGAGGACAATAAGGCTCTGGAAACTGTTCGCTCATAGCATCCGTCCGTCTCAAAAGATACGACATTATGCATCCTATAATTCAAGGCAAAATTGCAGGAGAGATCCGGGATGAAAAAGTCTTGGCTCTGTAATCTAAGGAAATTGTTTTAGAAATCTACGACGCTATTAAGAAAGCTTGAAGCCTTCGGAACGTGATTCTATCGGTGGATACTACCTGGGTTGACAATGTCGGTAAGTATTTGAGCAAGAACAGATATATCGAGACAATAAAGATCCACAAACTCGAATACTTCATTCAGGTCAGTTATGCATCTAATAATTCAAGAGAAAATAGCCAGAAGAAGAGATCCGGAACGATGAACATCTTGGCTCCACAATCAATGAGATTCGTTTTTGTTTCGAGAAGCGGCCAAAGTTGTACAGTAGAACACCGATTCTCCAAATGATCGGTTATCCGAACAGTCGAATTATTATGTAATTTCTACGTATATATACATTTAACTATTTAACTTATAAATTTAATTGACTTACTTTTTCGAATGTATAAATAATGATTATTTACCTCATTACATGTCTCTTTGACAACATAAAAACACTTTATTTTATTTACAATAAATGGTTTTGTTGGAAATTCGGCTAATTGGTGTTCTACTGTAATAGACAAAAAAGCCAATATTCGGTAAGTAGTGGACATGGCACCAGAAGAAGATCCAAAATTATCATTATGATTTGAAATATAAATTGCAATGCTAGGAAAACTGCCTGATGGTAATGGCAACTAGTATGTTACACATATATTGTGTAATTTTCAATGTCGAAAGCATCATCGTATCAGTCATCAGCCAAAAGAACAACTGCTGGATATAAGGTAACCGGTATCATTAGTAAACATGATGAGAAAATGAAATGAATGAGAAAGGCAATTCTTAAAGGAATATTGTGAAATGTCTAGAAAAACTGTAGAACCGGCTTATCAATTTTCATGAAAAATAGTAAACTTACCGAGCGTCTAACTGAAGTACTTGCTGTTTGGCTTGCTGCAATTGTTGGGTTGCTCCTGATAATTTCTCTTCAAGGGATGCCGATTCGACGCATTTGATAGAATATTTCTCAGAGAGTGACAGAATCTCCCGTCTGATTTCTTCCATCTCTTGGCTGGAAAATAACCGCAATATAAAAACAAATTGCTTAACGTAAGAAGTTGTTGACCTATCGAGTGTGGGATATAAATTTTAAAATATGAGATGTAAAAAATAAATTACCTACAGTGACGTATAAATATATAGATCGGCCATCGGCAGCTTGCTGCAAAAAAGAGGTCAGTTGGCTTTTCCGCGAAAGGCCGCTAGTCACAATTAACATCCCCGCAGTTCACAATTAATATCTCCGCTTCGTTGTGTTTCCTCGCCATTCTACGACTTGAAATGCTGTCTTCTGTATTGAGCAATTGCAAGAATACTAAGTATTCTGTAAATTTCTTCTAGGAGAATGTATTAGCAATACTGTATTGTCTCGCTTTCCTGTTGCAAAAACATTTCTGATTTTTGCCTGCAATTCGTATTGAATGCAACCTCTATATATTTATACATCAGTGTCGATCTAACAAAACTTAAATGGTGTATTTACAATCAAGCTATAACTTATTTTAGTAAATCCTAGAAACTTAAAACATGCAGTCACTGCCGCATCAATAAACCTTGTATGAGCGACTATCTAAAATAATTGAAATTGGAGGTATATGACACATCAAAGGGTTAATGGATCGGTCGGCAAACAGTGGTAAATGCAGAGGCGTCTTGGTACGGCCCGCAACATTCTCGCCGAAATGCAGGAAGTGGACAATATCATACAAAACGGAGTGAAAAAGGGAACAGTGAGAAAGGGTAGGTCGCCACTCTCACCCTGCCTCATTCCGTCGACGATCGCAAGCAACGCAACTCGTTTACTTGCTTTGCGCTAACTACCTAGCTATGTCGTCGTTTACATTCGCAACAAGTTTCATTTACTGATAATTTCTGTTGTTTTTGTGCATTCTCTTAGCGTTCTGGTTAAATACCTATCGTATATATTCCTGGCATAACAATTAATGCAATATTGCAATATTTTTAATTTATAACGAAACTATGATGTCATCTGCAGTTTCATCCAAAGAACGTAATGGCGGAAAATCCAATAGATACTTTTGTTTTTTTTTCTGTATTATTGCAGATTCATGCACCCAAGATGGCTTCTAAAAAAAAAGGAAGATCGTTGATGAAAGAAGGGTTTTTAATGACGCATGGACAAATTTATATTATTTGATTGAATTTAAATAAAAATCATTGTGTTTAATCTGTCAAAAGAGTATTTCCGTAGTAAAGGAATATAACTTGAGGCTATATTATAATAGTGAGTGCAAAACTAAATTTGGGTGTCTTAAAGGAGAATCTCATAAAAACCAAATCAGTTTGAAATCGTCCCTCAAAAATCAGCTGTTCGTGCTAGCTACAAATTAGCAGAGATAATAGCAAAAGCAGTCGGCCATTTACCAATAGTGAACTTGTAAAAGAATGTGTCTTAGCTATTGCAGAGGAAGTATGCCCGGAACAGAAAAAAAAAGTTGAAAAGGTTAGTCTCTCTGCTAGAACTTGCACCCGACGCACCGAAGACTAGGGTACTAGCTTGCGTGAACAACTTAGGGATAAAGCGCAGTCTTTTACGTACTTCTCTACACGGATATGGCACAATTCCTTATATTTGTACGAGAAATCGACAAAAACTCTTCTGTTTTGAGGATCTATTTAAAATGTGCAGTCTCAAATGAACTCAATTGCAGAGGATTTATTTCACCACTTGGATCAAGCTCTAATTTCATGCGGCTCAAGCTGGGATAAATTAACCAGCATCACCTCGCATGGACGGCGGAAAGAAAACGAGCGGCTATAATAATTTATCTCAGAAAAAATAATGGGTACCGTTGTATCTACTATTAATTTATTAAGAAAAAATGGGCTTACCATAAGTTCCAAAACTTTTTGGAAGATGTGGAAGCTGAAATGGTGACGTGATATATTACTGTGAAATAAGATGGCTAAACCGAGAAGCAGTACTTCAATGATTATTTGATTTGAGGAAAGAAATTTGTAACCTCATGGAGATGAAGGAAAGGCAATAAACTAACTTTCCAACAAGTGGGTTATAGATCTTAGGGTTTTGACTAATTTGGTAGACTTCTATAGGAGTTTGCCTTTTGAAAACTACGAGGAGTTAAAAGGTTTGCTAAGCAAATAATTACTATGTTTGGTAGTACATACAATTGTGAGTAAACTTTTTCATTTCTGAATAACTGAAAAAACAAACACTATTCTCCATTATCAAATTCAAATTTAGATACAATACTAAGCATCTGCACTTCAAAAATGCCAGCTAATATAAAAAACCTTGCAAATCACATGCAGCCACAAAAATGTCTGATTTTATTGACTACAACAAATGTCGTAAAAATATATAATTAGGGTTTTATTTTTAAAACTAAAATATTCATGTACAAATATTATAGATGTACTGTAATGATGTAAGACCCAAGTGAGGCCCGCATTAGTATTTGGGATTAGTCCCCACTTAAAATCTTTCGCCCTCTTACGACAAAAAGTTGCCGACCCGTGGGTTAATGCATCGAATTCACTCCATAGGTTAATGATAATTAATTACTTGTGAGTGGATGGTTGATCGGGTCGATCCGGATGCGGACAACGAGGCGGTGCCAATCTTCCTAAGAAATCGGCTTTGAATTTGTCCACTTCTCTACGCACTTCGCTTTCGTGCGCTTTGCGCATAGCATCTAAGGCCGCTAATGTTGCGCGGGTCTCTTCAGCTAACGCCTGCTCTTTATCCATCCTAAAAAAAAATAATAAAACATAAATCGGACGATCGTAAACGTCGTAATATTGAGATATAAAACTGATGCTGACCTCAATTGTTCCCTTTCGGTTTTATGCATCTCTTCCATCTCTTGAATGATCCTCCTGTGTGAGCTCTCCATCGCGAGCAGTCCTTTTTCGCACAACCCTCTCAGCTGCTCGATTTCTGCCTGGTAGCGCACTCTCAGACTGTCCCCGGCGAGATCTGTTACCAGAGTGTCCCGGTATGCCGTCTTTAAATTCTCCAATTGCTGGGAATACTCGGCGTCGAGGGCGGTCAGCCGCCGCTCCAAGCGGCGGGCGTGTTCACGCAGCTGGCCGCGTTCGCTTTCGTGCTGCTGCCTCTCTTGGTCGTGATGGGTGCGATCGCGCTCACGCTGCGCTCGCTCGTGATCATGCTGCGCTTGTAGCTGAGCTCTCGCTCTCCGCGCTGCCGCCAGACACGTCGTCTGCTGCTGGAAATTTGATTCTGCGCGAGCGTGCTCTAATTTCATCTTATCTAACGATTCTTGCAAGCGAGCGCAGCTTTTACACGGTGAATCCGTCAACGATTGCATTCTATCTTTTAAACCTTTGCATTTCTCGATAATGCTGCGATACGAGTTATTGTCGCTGTCCTCGACGTCGACGTAATTGCATTCAGATCGTTCGAAAAGACGCTTCACTTGCTCTTCGATTTCTCGCAGACCGTCGTTAATAGTTTGCAGATCGCCTTCGGTGTGACTCTGTTCATTTTTGGCAAACGCGATGCATTCCTTTGAAAATTGTCGGAATAGGTGAATGAAGTCGTCGCGTTCTATCCGCTCGCTTGGAGTGAAATTTGGCGGCAGCTCTTCAATTCTGGAAGCATCGCCCGAGCTTTCAATCGATTTATTTGCATCTTCGAAAGCGGACATTCGCGCATCGATCAGCGATTTGTATGCTATTGAATCGGCCAATTGGCAAAGGGAGCGGCGAGTTTGGTCAGTTGGCTGTCGCATCTGTGCCGTTCGACGTGAATTCAATTCGGCGACCGCCTTAGCTATTTCGATTTGCAAGCGTTCGTGCGCTTCGCGCCACCAAGGTTCTAAATCTGCATTGCACGGCACTATTGGCCCTTGTATAGTCGGATGTCCCGCCCTGCGTAGAGCCCTAGAAGCCTCCCTCGCCGCTGCGGCAGCGCACAAAGCTGAACCAGCGGCGGTCTGTAAAGTGACCCCATCTACGCCGTCTTCCGCTAAATCAGCGATCTTATCTGATTTAAATTTCTCAAATGCCACCGTCAACCTCTTATGCATATGCTTCAAACTCTCAAAATCAGATTTTCTAGCTACAAATTCGCCCGTTTTTACATTATCGATAAATGCACTTGAGGATTCGATCCTCCGCGTGAGAATTCTCGCTAATGAATCTTTCAAAATCCTATGCGATTCTTCATTTTTATCACTGTTTGGATCGTCGAGTTTCACTTGTAAGTCATCGATGAGTTTAGATGTTTCATCGATTTCTGATGCGATCAATTTGGAGAATAAACTACTCGCTTTAGTTCCTATTGCCTCGTGAATTTTGTTAATCATGAACGCCTCATAAGCGAGTTTCTCAGCGCATAATTCCAAATTCTTTTGATGATCGAGCCGACCGGATTCCAATAATGATAATTTTTTTTTCGATATCTCCAAGAATTTTGCTCTAAACTGTGACTCTAGCTCTTCGACAGCCATTTTAATATCTTCGTTGATCACTCCAGAATCCTCATGCCCGCACTCCACAATACACTTATCGAAACAATCTTGAAGAGTTTTACTGATATCAACCAGACTCTTTTCGATGGATCTCATGCTATGGTTCCTATCCAAGCTTGGAGAGGGTGATCTTCTCGATCTTGATGAGCGCAAATTTGTTATTTGGCAGAGGCACTGATTGACCTTATTCCTAGAGTGAATGACAATATTCTCTAGACTCTGCAGCCTGTCAACGAGGTGTTTATGCGAATTACCTGTTATCGTCGATCCATCTGGGCTGTCGTTCGAAAAGGGACTTTCACTCGTCGCTTGACTAATGGACTCGAGCGAGTTAGTCAATTCTCCTCTCTCATGCAGCGCTGTATAAACTTTGGTTTCCAAGGAACTTAGCCTAATTAACATTTTCATAGGTTCCGATCCAGTTGCGCTATCCAACGATTTTCGCCTGAGTCTAGCGGCAATCCTCTTTAGCTTCTTCTCTTCCAAAGACAACTCTTTGATCCTCTCCTTATCTTTAAAGGGCGACGTCTGCTTACTCGGAGTATTCAAAAATGGAGCGTCCGTCTTACTCGTCTCGAGTAAACAAATTTTATTTTCTAATTCGACTAGTTTGTCCTCGACTTCCCTGCCCAGCGACAGCGAATCGCTTCCTTTCAGAGATAGACTACGTCTCTTTTCGCGCGATTCTGATTTTTGTAATCTGTGTTTCAAGGATCTGAATTGCTTATCGGACGTCGTCAGTTTGGTCGTGAGATCCTGTATACGCTCGGCCATTAGAGCTATCTGCGACTTGTCCCGCTTCTCTCTGTGTTCCATTTCTTTTCTTAAACTGTGATTCGACAGCTCCAGTTCGTCGTATAGACTGTGAGACTCTCTCAGTTCCGCCTTCATCGCTTTTATCTCTTGGATGGCTTTCGAAAATCTCACTCGTAGCTCCTGATACTCCTCGACGAGTCGGTCTCTCGCTAACGTTTCCAAATTTAAATCTAAATCAATATTTGCCAAATCGCTCATCGAGTTTATGCTTCTGCGCTTGTTCTCAAAAGACGATCGCTCTCCGATCCAAACCTCAAGATCGCGGACTTTCAAATGTAGCTCAGCGTTTTCTTCCATTTTTCGAACGAGCTTCTGGTCCAGCGTCGACAGTTCCAGTGTAAGTTTATCTATAGTATCTTGACGGGCGGTCAACTGTTTATCGAGAAGTTCACAGTGTTTTTTCGATTCTTTTAAAAATTTCTCCGTTTCGGCGAGCTCGCTCTCCCGAAGGGTTTTATCCTGATCAAAAATTTGCCGCGACGCTTCCTGTCCTTCCGTATCTTTCGCTCTCCTCCGAAGCTCGTCTTCGGTCTTCCGGAGCGTCAGAACCAACTCGTCGATCTTCTTCTCTCGGAGGACCGACTCGGCTTTTATTTTACGGAGCCTATTGAGTTCCTTCTCGGCGGCCGCCATGTCGTTCGTCGCGATCTCGAGTTGCTTCCTCAGATCGTCGATCTCGATCGACTGCTTATCTAGAGATACGTAAGTTCGCTTCGGTATAATTTGACTCTGTTCATTTTTGGCATTCTGTCTCAGTTCGCGGTGCGGCCCGTTGCGTTCACCGAGGGGCGACTCTCGGGTGGAGTCGATCTCGTCAACATCCGAAGGCGGCTCCTCGGACTGCGGCGACGGCGGCAAGCCGGCGGGCCGCTGGCCGGCCAGGCGCAGGCGCACCCGCTCCTTGAC
>JAOPUG010000215.1:3406868-3418445 GCA_027564375.1 Micropterix facetella
AAAGAACCGCCCAAGAAAAGCAGTGACCACTTTTTGGCCCGTGTGTAGTAGTACGTAGGACGGGCATATAGTATGTGCGTTTGTCCGTCCGTCCGAGGACGTCCCGTAGTCCGATCTTAACCAATTTTTTTATACTGCCTCCCTGGGTAATCCCAATCACCACCCGGTGGCAGCAAATTCGATCCGAGTCGCGCAGATGCTGCTGCAGGTGCATCCTGGTTTACTTGGCCTGGAGGAAGATCTGACGAATAGCATTGATTAAATAATGCTAGTTTCGCTAATTATTCTCTAGCTAATTAATCTATAATCAAAGCTAATAGGTAGAGCAAGCATACCGTATTGAGTATTTTTTGGAATCGTGGTAACGAAAGAAACTTGTTGGAATATGTTTAAAGCCATTTTGGATAAGTCAGGAATTACCAATCACGGGACGGGCCAAGGTTGCCGATGTATATCGCTATTTTTCCTGTTATTTGGTACTATTATTGTCAAATACAATTTTGATCCTATATAATTCAAAACTATTTGAAAGTCATCGGTCCTTGCCGCTCACGTTCCAGATGTTTCCGTGAATTAAAAACATGAAAAGGAAAGAAAACCGGCAGCAAAAAAACAAGTAACCCAACACTAAATCCTTTATGTATTGTGAACAATACAAAATAAAAATCCTAATTTTCGACGTAGGAAAATCGACGACTTATCAACATATTCAGCCCTTTTAGATGATTCATCAACTTATTGGCATATAACATACATGGATATGTTATTTTGAAAAATCGAAATCCAAAAACCATAAAGCTATTTGGCTCTTTTTCGTCCAGTGTGTGATTCTGAACTAATAAAAAAAACCACAAAAAAAAAGTTTGGTTATTGATTTTATGGTTTGTTTCTACAGAATATTATTCTACACAAATCTTACCTACTCGTTTTTTTATTCATGATGTCGTTACAGAGGAAAAGCATATTTTATGTTCAAATTTCGGACATTCAGTTTTATTCCTATTTTTTTTACATGTTTTTTTTATTTGGTTTTATGTTAGTTTTATGTATCACTCACTCATCTAGTGCTCACCATTAAAAAACAACTCTGTATTACTGTAAGATATGAAAGATTAATACATAAAACGTCCATATACCTTTATCTAACTATTCGTATAACACTTACATACAGTTGAAACATTTTTAACTATACCCTTTATTTGATTATGTGACGTATTCGTGCGTTCCCACAAGCACCCCCCTCCCTCCCCGCTGATATCAACGGCATACAAAATGTACCTACACTTTTTTCCATACCTACCTTGTAACGGCCAAAATAAAAAAGAAACAAGTGCCAATTAAAAATTTACGAGCATGATTTTAGCATGAATGCATGAATTTTAGCATGAGCATGAATTTTCGACAAAATAATGGCCACCGCGTTTTTACGCCGAAACGCGAATTTCGAAAAAAAAACTACAAGACAAAAACTATACTCACAAATATTGAAGAATCAGTGTGTAGGTTACCTAAAAATAATGGCTAGCCGTTTTGCCCAGCGACCATTTCCACAAAAACGAAAATTTGAAAGGATACAGTGTTTTTAATGTAAATTAGGTTTTAAATTATTCGTCCATCCATTCAAATTAAGTCCCGGTATGAAGAACTCGCGCATAAGCGTAGATACGACATCCGCTTATTCCGTAACACGTTTAGTGACGAAAATTAAAAATAATATGCAAGCTTTTTCGGCGTGTCATTTCATCCCGCGCAGGTATAGCCCGAAGGTATTATATTAAAATGAGGCCACGATAGAGTGCCTGGATTGGCTGCAAAGTTAAAAAAAACCACGTGGTAACCTCAAAATTGAATCACGATTTCAACCGATCTGCCATCAAAACGAGAGTGTCCACTTACCTATAAAAATACTGATTCTAACACATAATTATAGGGTTCGTTTAAGCGAATTGAGTTGGAGGATTCTTGCACGGCCGGCGCGCGACAGAATCTCTCCACCGCGCCCGACGTCTTGACAAGGAAAGGACTCTTCCTGGAAGCTGCCATATCGGCATGACAGGCAACCATAACAATAATATTTTTTTCTTGCTGAAGAAATTATTTATGTTACTTCGGCCACCCAAGTGGCCAAGTCTTTAAATACTGCGATTTTTTTGTTACTATGCACGATAACTCGAGTAAACTACTTTAGCTTTTAAAAAAACCTTTTAAAGATCGATAGTTATGGCTAATGTACAGAGCCCAGTTAATTTTGGGGTATATGCGACTTATGGTTCATTTTTTATTATAATAAGTAAAACACAATTAATTGGGGTGTGTCATTACGCGCGCGCTTCAATTATCAGGATAGCATACTCGTCAAATAGACTAGTAATAGGTATAACATAGGGACGCGCGTCTAGCCGACGAGCAAGCGAGACGCGGCTAGTGGTGTAGGTCGAGATGGATATATATCGATGGATACGCCCCGCGTGACGCGATGAGGTGGCCCTACTTCTCGACGTATAAGCGTCTGATATCGTCGATTACGTGCGACGATTAAGTATCAGGATACTCGTTTTTAGATATTGGCCGAATTTGATAAGCCCTTGATTTTTCCACTCCATGTATATTCTATAAAATCCAAATAAAATCGAACTATTTTATGCATTATCATTTTAATGCTTGATTATTTTTTTTTTTTTTTTTTTTACTATTTTATTGTAACACTGATAATTGTATCTGACATTTCAGCTTATCAAATAAATTTATAGGTTATGTATGATTATTTAAAGGAAAATATTATTGTTATGATCGAACATCATAGGAATAATCCGGAAACCCGGAAAACTTTTAGAAATAATGTGCAACATGCACAAAAAGTGATTTCTGTTACTACCTACTGTAATTCTTAATTATATAATTAGATAAGTACGTATTAATAAAACTTGCCGTATAATAAATAATGAATATCTATTAACATTTACATAATGGATACCATATAAGGTCGATCACAAGTTTCCACATTACAAAACGTAATTAGCATAATAATATGTACATTAATGAATTAAGGGCGATATAAATTTATCGTTGATCAATGATGCTTGGAAAAAAGTGTAACTACCTAGATATGCAAAAAAAAAACATTCCAACTAATCTGAATTTTGCGTTTTTGTATATTTACCTGTGAGTTTCTACCACAGCATGTCTTACAACCTGATTGCATTAATATTGCGACCTCACAGCTCCTGGACTGTATCTACTGACACCAGCTTAGGCCGCAAAGCCTTCTTGTTTTGTGACTGGTCCAACTCATGGCTCAGCTCCCATCCGGAAGCCTCCTCGAGGAGGTGCCACCAAATACATCATATGGAAACGTAGTTTCCTAAGAAAGTAAAGTAGATATTGACCTGTTGCAACTACCATCAAAATATGGTTCCCGTGCCCGCTGGCCACCCGATCCCGGTAAGAACTGCGGCTAAAAGACGCCACGGGTTGTACACTAAGAGAAAAACATCTAGCAGTGGCAATGATGTAACGGAAAATGCAAGACTAATATTATTACAAACTTAAATCTGTATGCTACGCTTAGATTAGGTCAAAAATACACTGTAGTATTTTTTTCTATTTTTCTATTTCTATTTTCTATTATACGCAATGATATGACGTTAATACCATTGCACTGAATCTCAACACATTCTCACGTCGAAACGCCATTCTTAATGGCGTAACTGCAAGGTGAAATGTATGAGTCGTTTGCCAGAGGTACAGAAAGCATAGTGTATTATGTGAATTTCCAATAGGTTAAAACACACCTGACGTCTGGCAGTTAGCTTATAACAACGAAAAAGTTACGACGTCTATGTATGACTTCAGTTTTGTCGGGCGTTAATAGGCGAGCTCGTCTATTTAAATCGTAATATCGATGGAACGCGAACAATCTAGTCATTTTCGTTTCGTTGGTGAAAGTATTCCAAGATGGTCCTCTTAGTTGGCTGGTTGGTTCAACGAAGTGAACGCCCTTATACGGACTGGTAATGGAGGGATCGTTTCACGGTTTGCAAGGTGACGCGGTATTAACGTGCTAGTACTACATACTTGCATACATCGTAGCTTGCTGATTGCCTGGTAAATATTGAGTTATCGCAATGTCGGTTCATACAGATTTCACAGTTTTAAAGGTGATACGACAGTGTATCGTGTCATTCAAAAATATTGGCAAGAAGCATCTCACTGCACCACAGTGGCGTTACAATAATGCTACGTAAAGAAAGTCAGTTTAGTGCAGAGATGCATCGTGTATCTGCCAGACTAGTAAAGTCGGCAATGGCGCTTTACATGCCAGAAATGGTAATACACCATCATACCCCATGGCCCATCCACTACAAGCATTGTGACACATCTGGTCGGACTCGTATCCTTGTTTAGTCATTATTTTAATTAGAAAGATCGTTACTTAAGGCATTCGCGTCTTTGTTTTTTCTTCCAATAATTGCTTACAACGTTCGCGCAAGTGAGCTTGCCAGTGCCCTCGCTATTTGAGGTTGGTCTCTGCCGGTCAGAGGCGTAACTGGACATGTAGATGGTTGGAAGTCGTTGCCACTTTATTCTTATACAACGATCATACGACGATTGTATGATTATATGACGATTATTATATGGTGATAAGACGACAAGATTATTATAACATCCTGATATGGTGGGTTCGCCTGCAGCATTGACAATCTATACTATCTATCTCCTGGACCGGTATGAATTTCCCGCCTTTGAGTTTTTTTATTCCATAGAGGTGTAGAGCACCGCTAAAATTATCTCCCCGAGCATAAAACATAAACAAATGCGCGCGCGCGGTTTATGGCGACGACAAGTGTCGAACCCGCGAACTTTACGACTCGTGCCCTTTTGTTGTTGGCGGTCGGACGTGGCGGCCACTCGCCTCGGAATGCATAAAACTGCCACCTCGCTTGTACCTCATTTATTCTGGAAAAATCGCTAGTGCTCCGCGAGTTTCGCCGAAGGGAAGACAATGTGCCAATAAGCGAGTTGCGAAATGCGATTTCTAACTGAGATGCACTCACGTAATACTGTGACCGTATCCCTGAATGTTGTCACGAACACCTTGTATACCTTGTATACCTTCACTCAAAGCGACATGCAAGAAATAGGTGTTTCGTCCAATAAAGATTTTTCTATACTAATTCTATTGCTTATTCAGCTGCCATTGTCAAATTCGGATGAACATTAATTATTAGTGTCTTTGTTTGAAAGTTGATTAAACGTATACATTAATATTATTAATGATATTTGATGATAGATGTGAAAAAGTCTCAATAGGTATGAAAAAGGTCTCAACGTGCTAATGACAATTTTGTCAAATTGTATTTCGTAGACTATACCTATCGGACATACGCTGCGACGCATTCCGCGATATCCAGGCTAGGAAGAGTATTTAATACTGTTGTCAAAGACATTAATCAATTTTATGTAAACCCTAGGCAAAATATCAAAAGATATGTAATGAATGAAATTATCTTTAAACATTATTAATTACAACACAACTAATTGTGAAGAATTAGTGAGATTGCTTGTTGTTGGATTTCAAATAAAATTAAAAATTAAAAAATTAAAATGTCGCCGCGTTTGACTTGTCCGTCCTCAGGTGAATTAAATAAGTGCATTAGCTCTTCCTTAGGAGATCGAAGCTTGGTGTACCTACGCCGTCGGGTCTTTTACTAAGTACGAATTTGTCATATCAATCAACTTCCATTAGCCTCTACAGTTCTGGTAGGGTAGTGTCCTCTTGCCCATTCGCGGTTAGCGGGAAGCATTTCTCCTAATATTTGGCGGTGCGGCGTGGGACAGAACGGGTGGTAGCTTCTCATTATACCTACAGTATACCATACACAGATCAATATTAGTGACTTTCGTCACGGTAGGTATAGGTAGGTGTAGGTAAACTCTAACAATATTTTAAACTCTTCTTAAAGATCCACCCCAATTTTTTTATGAACGCTTCAATATCAAAAATAAATATTATCGTATGCGCATATTTATACTATCGTTTTATGCTCAGCCGCGAGGAGCGACATGTACATCGCGGCACCGCCTTTTCCATCCCGCTCCCTCGCCTGGATTCAGCAGTCGACGGCATCCCACCGTCTCTGTCAGGAGCGGTCCGAATCCGTAATACGAATATAATAGGCTCTGCCGCAATTAGAAATTATCGCATGTCGCTGATGTACAATGTATCGCCATTCGCCTACGATATATTAGGGAGGAGGTAATAATGGTGATCCGGCACGCCATCGCTGGCGAACAGCCAACACCCTGACGACAACCAGCTTACTACACACAGGATGGGAGAGTGTAATCAGTATGTTATGAAGTACAGTCAATCTATTCTATTCTTAGAGGTCTTAGTGTTTGTCTCGATCTCTTCTCTTTGGATTGTCATTGATCTCTTCTTCCAGGTCTTAGCGTCTTCGAGGTCTTGGCAATTCGTCATGGTACAATTATCTCTTATGGTTTGATATCACGATATGATATTAGTACAATTCGTTCCTTGCGACTTCTATCGATTAATGTGGTAGATCTTCTATCAATGATGCTACCAGTGACTAGTGATCAATACAGCATGCATGTAGATGCTATCTTCTAACTATCGACTGATGCTTGACTACTTCAAATGCTTGCTTCGATAGTCAATCGAATGTATGGCCGGCTGATAGTTGAATGGTTGATTTAGCTATCAAAGATGGTGTAACTGCCAAAAAGCACCTGTTGCCAGCGGTATATCCTACCAGTCAATCCGAAACACTTGGCGGCTCATCCACGGCGTGTAGTATGAAGTCATCCTTAGTTGTGCTCAATCAGCAGACGTAGACAATTAAATAATCCATATTTTAAGCGGTCATTTTATTTTTGTCCATTCAATGGCATAAATTTAGCGAGAGTGATCTCGTTTCCTAGTTCCTGACCTTATATAATATTTACCACAGACCATAGAAATGTGTTTCGGGCGGCGCCTTCGTTTGATTGATTTTAGCAAATGTTGAAAACTAAAATCCGCCGAAAGTGGAAACAAATTGATCTGCTATTTTTTGAACGGTATACTTTTTGCGGTCAAAAATATTTATATAATCACAATTTCATTTGTGTATTTCCATGACCATAGACAAAGTTATATAGGGAATCACGGCTACACTTCCATCTACTTTGGAAAGGTTTTCAACAGCACGCTCCTTATCCCAAATCTTATAAATGTATACAGGTATGTTCCCACGTCCAACTTTCCATATAACGAAGCTACCTACCAACTCGTCGCCATAAATAACTACGTAACGGGAGTTGAGTAATTGTAAAGATTGACAACTGTAATGATTGTTCAGCATCTGTAGGTTTCAATTATATCTCCTAATAGTCGTCTCTTCTGTAGAGCTGGCAGATTTAAAACTGTAAGCTGGTCGTACTTCATAGTTTGCAGTCCACATGAAAATATATTATTTGAAATGGCGCTGTTAATCATGCAAGTCGACATCTGTTTGGAAGTATGAGTTACTTATTTGAAATTCGTACTTCAACAGTGGTAAAACATAGGTCTTATAAAGCGCATGAATATAATCGGCCCAAGAACTGATCCCTGTGGGATACTGTGAATAACTCTCCTCTAACTGGTGACCGCCAACACGCTCTTGCATTCGCCTATTCGCCAGAAATCCTTCGATCCATTCCAAAAGTTTACTTCTGTATGTCCAGATGTTCGAGCTAACTGCAATCACCGAAGAAAGATTTAGATTAAGAGCTAACTGCAATCGCTGGCCTATTCTGAAGATGACGTTGGGATGTTAAGACGGGTCTACACAGGCGAGTCTACTCATCCCGTAATGAACTCAAGTCGTCGCTTACAGCCATCGAGTTGAGTAGGCAATAAGAGCAAAGTGACCGACCCCTCGCAGGACGACGCGGCCGCGCCGCGTCTGTCCTTAACTCATTCGGCGGCAAATTTCAATTTTAGAAATATGCAAGAGGATCGAGAAATCTCATGCATTTTTAATGCGACGCCGCGTTGTCGCTGCGTCCTCTCGCCATCGGCGTTTATTAATATCCGTGGCCGTGTTGCCTCCCTAGCCGCGGAGGCCATTGCACCACCGTTCATGCATCATTAAACATTTTCCGATGAAATATTTATATGCGCGATATTTAAAATTAATAAATCTCCTGCGCTGCTAATTCTGCTCGCGGCGCAAATCTACACACTACTGAATCGCAGACCAAATCTTATTTCCAGTCGCCGGGCCCAGATGACTTGGCCTGGGGCCATTTCCGCTAGGCTGTAACCTCGTCCCCGGCTCTATTACCCCGACTTGCATGTGGCAGGATTTCCAGTCTTCCCTGTGTAGCGAGTGCAACCAGGTGGCTGCACGCCGGATCCGCGACTTCAGCCGCAATTACTCCCAACACCATAAACGGCGGACACTACGGCTTCCGAGGGTACAAAACCGCGGCGCAACATCACGCAGAATCCAAAGCGGCTGGGTCAGGACGCGCACAGCTGCTCGATATGGGCAGCTATGCCGATGACGCAATAGCTCAGGGTTTCCACAGAATCGTCCTGTCCAAATCTGGTAGTTTCACATCCCTCGGCGCGCGCGACCGCCCGCGTTCTACCTCTCGAGTGAAACGGACGACGAACTGGCAAATTGAAATCATGGTAAATTCATGCTGAATCGCCGTCAAAAAATGCTCCCATGTATACCCCTCGGGAGAGGTGCACCTATGGTGAGGTAAATAGGGATGTACATTTGGTGCCGTAGTTTGGATGCCTTGCAAAGAAGATATTTCTATCATCGGATATATCCTATCAATAGTATACGTTTTAATTACTCGCACTATTAAGCCGTAATCGAGGCGAGAAATTCATATAAATGAGACCGCTCGTCCGTATCTAATTGGACGATAAATATGGCGCGAGTGCGGGACGATGCGCGAACAGAAAAGATGCAATATAATTGCAATAAATAAATACAGAAAATCTTAATTAGGACTCGATAACGTTAGGTTTTTAAATATAATGAAATGGCATGTCTAACGATGTCACAAACGGATATTCCCCCACGATCGAAAAACAACTGATTGCCGTAATATGGTGCAATAAATACGGCAATAATCTCAAATCACTTTTTTAGATAAAAGATCGATTTTATATGGCCGAACATCCGTGTAAATGCGGGGTGGCGGCCTAGAGAGTGGTTCGTCTAGCTATAGGGAGCGAGTGTTCGCGCGATTCGCATACGAGCGGATCGGCAGGAATTTGTCGGCAGTTAGAAATCCACGCACGGCATGGATCTTGCAAGTGAGTGTGTCGTAGTTTGAATCGTAACGTTTCGCGCATTTCTAAAGTGGTGTGAATTTATTTCGAGAGAGAAATGCATCGTGTTATGGGCTAACGATTCTTCCACTATTAGTTGGCGAGAGTCGGTCATTCATATTTCTTGGTAAAGACATTGTTGTTTCTACAATGATTGAACCGCAAGGTAAAAAAACCCTGTTCAAACATGAGGTCTAATAATTCCTTACGTGATAAACACTATGATTCTCAATATTTTAATGCAAAATCTCAACAGATATCGACTATAAACAAGACATATCGATTAAAATCGCAATTTTACCGATATAGCAGTGGCGTGTCTCGCGGCTAAGACAAAACTGGCGAGCAGGGAGCGAGAAAAGCTCCACTGGTTTACGTGTGCCCTCGTTGTCTGAGGACGGCCTCTGTTGGGCAGTTGCGTAACTAGATCTACATCCCAACGTCTTTGCGACTCATCTTAGGCCGAAAAGACGACAACAATCATTATAATATCCTGAGATGGCGAATTCACCAGCAGCTTAGACCATCTCAATTCGCACATCCGGCGTCGAGAGAAAGAAGAGCGTGGCGTCAGCCAAGCTCGGCCTATAAGGGCGTTCCCTATCCGGCCACTTTCTCGCTATGCTTATAATACGTGGTTCAGTTTTGTAATAACCGCGAATGGAGATCAGATCGCGGCAAAGTGGGCCAGGCGGCGCGTATGTTATCAGCGCAGCGCACCTTGAATCGCCTCGCCCGCTGCGTGCGCCGCGCTGATTATGGACATCGACACGGTATGCATATCCTAGTCATTCGAAAATATTCGACTCACCGTCGTCGAGATGCTGAGCGGTAGCGGCGCTGCCGTCGCGGCGCCTCGATCGCGCCTTCTCCTCGCCGTTGATCTTGTCCCGAGTAGGCGGAGATGCTGAAGACACTGGCTGGTCCGTGTAAACTGGCGAAATACAAAAAAAAAAACCGTAATCTCTAACAAAAAAACAATCAACCAGGAGACGTCTACTGCCACAGTAATACAGGTTGATGATTAAAATATGCCAGTTCTCGCAAATTGCCGACCGCTGCCAAAATAGTTTGATGGAAATGGAAGCTTTACCCAAGGGTTTTTAATGCCTTTCCTGGTGACATAAAATCGGCGGAAAAAAGACCCACTTTAAAAGGCTGCTTACAGCATGGCTCTAAATGAGGGACGACAAGTAATTGTTAAATATTGGACATTTTAATCTAATCTAGGCATTTAAATATTCTGAATGTTATGTTATGTTTTTTATTCTATTTTTTTTGTATTTTATTTTTACTTTATACTAAGAGGTATTTTATTTTATTTTTATCATTTTTTATCTTACTTATAAGCAAATTACAGGATTATTTCATTTATATATTTATATTATTCTGATTTGACTATTTCATTATAAGCATTTTATTCTGATTTGACTTTATTCCTTGACATTTTTTAATTTTCCACTCCTAATTTTAAGTATTTGGTTATTTTTAATTTATTTTGTATTTTTATCTTTTGTTCATAAATGATTTAACGATTGTTTTAGTTTTTCAATATAATAATAGTAAATTCATTGACGAAAGGATATAGCTATGCCATTTCTATAAATACAGTATTGAGCAAGCACATACAAAATTACATGTTTACTTTACAACAGACCCTTGGCCTAGTTAGGTGACGTTGCCACAGGACTATGCAGTATTCATTGATTTTCTGGTATTGGCTCAATGTAAAAAATATTCTTCTTCAAAGTACCTATGTTCTGAAATTGTATACTGGCGTAATATATTTGTATTACTGTATAAATAAACTGGGGCAGGGGGAAAAACCAAGGATTTGTCAAACTTCGGTCCATATGATTATTTTCTTGTATGTATGTATAAGATATTGAGATGTTCAGGGTAGTTTAAAAGAACTACCTGAACGGAGCACGTAAACCACAAGAGATCCATTGTGCCACTCCTGTAATGACTTCCTCAATGAAGAGGAATTACTGTGTTCAAAGGGTTCAAATGTTACGTTAGAGATAAATCTCATGACGTCCTAAATATTCGTCCGCTTTAATTGCTCTGACAGAAAAAGCTTTTCAAAAACTTTGTGTGGTTGATAGTCCCTAGCCCCGTGTGACTTTTTTTAGAGTTTGGCCAATCTTCGCAAACTCACTTATTTTACACGTTATTTTAGGGATATGTTATTTTAAAAAAGCATAATAATATAAAACACATAAAGCCATTTT
>JAOPUG010000215.1:3434476-3451034 GCA_027564375.1 Micropterix facetella
ACTGGCTACAAAAAGGTTTATTACTTGACAAAAATGGACAGCTGCCCCCCCCCCCCATGTCCTCCGTACCTGGCTACGTCCTTGGGCATTACGTCACTCGGAGATATCGTGGACCCGTGGCGCCATTTCATTGGCGTAATCACCTGAGAGAGGGTGGCCAGCGATTTGGCTCTTTATCGTAATGATGCAAATATAATAATAGTCTAATTTCCCACCCACAATTAGATGCAACAAACGGTGGCAGCGGTGGGGGGATTTTTCCCCCAAATTTGAGTTTTGGATATTTAAGGTTTTGGACATTTATTTTTTATATTTGATGGGAATTTGTATCATCAATTAAAAAATGTACTCTGCAAAGACATAATAATATAATAATTCTAGTTCTCTTTCCTAGTCCCACTCCTGCAATTGAAAATACGATGCAAAATCGCAGCGGTACGTACTCGTGTATCTATGATCGCCGGCGTTCCAGCGTAGTAAGGAGTGGCGCGCCTTAAAAAAATGGTATGCAAAATGCGACACGGGCGACGGGCAATATGTCGTACATCATAACTAGACGTTCATGACAGCGGGCGCTGGAGTAGTCGAGTCGCTGTACCTACGGGCGACCGTGGGCGACCCTGTCTCATTTGCATCGTTCTCTTATTAATATTGTGTAGATTGAGACAATGCTTTGCAAACTGTTAACTGTCGTGGCGGGCGTTGGCGACATGTGAGCGACGAAGCTGCGTGCTGCAGTTGAATGCAGACCATCGCTGAGCTCAGCGGAATCCAAGCGCTCCCACTCCCAGCGAAATGCCACTAAACGACATCGCTCACTCGAATCGATATCGAAAATATGTACGAGACCGGATCAATAAATCCGTGAGTTTTTGCATGAAAGATAGTTTTTTCGGCAAATAAACACCGATTTATTTCTCAACATAATCTCCTCTGACCTCAATACACCTTGTCCAACGTTTCTCCTTTTTTTTATCACTTCTAAATAATGAGATTTGTCGAGATCCTCAAAATAGGCGTTTGTTTGAACGATGACTACATTGTTGGAGCCCAATCTCTTTCCCCCGAGCCATTTCTTTAGGTTTGGAAATAGGAAATAATGACTAGGGGGCTAAAACCGGAGAATATGGCGGATGAGGGAGCAATTCTTTGCCTAATTCATGAAATTTCGCCATGGCGACTACGTACGTGTACACTCGTGCATTGTCTTGGTGGAAGACCACTTCCTTTTTGGCCAAATGCGGTAGTTTTTTCAAAAAGGCGCAAAAAGTCGTCCGGATGGCGATTGAACAATGCCAAGCAGACCTTCGAAGTTGTCACACGATTGCCTTTGTGGTCAATTGTGAGCAAATGCGGCACCCCATCTTGCCGATAGCTTTCTCATATCCAGTGATCTTTCAAAATCGAAACCACGAGCCATGTGATGCCTATGGCTTCTACAATCTCGCGCACTTTCAATCTCCGATCGGCAAACACCATATCGGAGTCTCCGTAGTATTTATCAAGCTTACCCTTGGTTTGAATGATGTTTTTTGGCCGCAAAAATGCTTGAGGAGCACATTCACTTGGTTGTCTACTTTCAATGACTGTCAAACACAAACTAAATGATGGAGCTTGCTCAAAATTTCACAGTAGTCTACCGACAGTTGACAGGAGCAGTGTTGCCATTCAAGTTGCAACGTGGGAATTCAAAAGGTCACGAACTTATTGGCCGACCCTCGTAGTTCCAAAATATTTATTAAATTAAATGACAGTTACATTTGACAGTAACGGTGGGCTATGGCTATGGTCCACCAAAGAGCGGCGACCACTAAAGAAGCGCGGCAATTTGAGACATCTCCTGCAATGGATGGAGACATTATCAGCAGAATTGCAAAATAAAAACAGCCTGTCGCACAATAACACCGCCGATCGTAAAGCGCTTGACGAGGGTCCCCTTAAGAACAGTGCTGCGAACGTAAAATATACTCGGAAGGTTCTGAAAAGCAGATTGCGCCACTTTGCTCCCCGGAATGAACGAAGCATGAGTAGATCTCCTGTAACCGAAATCTTCGGGAAATATAGACGTTACTTAGTGGTTAGTAATCGAAACATTTGGTGTTAATTGAAAAATCGAAATTCGTTAGTTTCTCAAACCTTTTCGATATTGTTTTAATTACAACTTTTTATAAGGATTCCGGTGCAGTTTCACTGTTATTTTAATGATCCAACTTTGATGTTTTTCGATGTTTACTTTGATATTTCGATTTTTCTTTGATAGATATAATCCGAAGAGTTCCATTTAAGCGTTCTCTAACTCTAAATAACATTATACTCGTATCTTAACGAGTTGTTCTAACTATATATTCCAGAGTTGTTCCATGCTCACTCTTCGATCTTCTTGTCGATACTCTATATTTGCTCTCCAAATATTCGTGGCCAAGATGTCCTGAATCAAGTGGAGAAGTTAAGTACAGTAATACCCCGACTTCCGCCTCCTCGACTTGCGTAATTTCACACTTACACCATCGACCGTTTTCTAGCTGATGTGTGCCAAAAAACAAAGAGGTGATTGGAAAACCTTTGCCCTTTCCTCTTTAACAACGAGTCAGCTATAGCTCCAGAAATTGATCAAATCGCTCAAGCAATACAAGATGTTCTCATTCTCGCTAGACAAAATGGATTTGGAGTTAATAAAAAACATGTAATGGAGCCGTTGGATATTCATATCCAGGAGCTAGCACTGGAGGAGTTAATAGAAATTGGAAATCAATATGCTAACAAGGAGGCTGAGGAATCTGAACCTGCAATGGAAAAATACATGACAGTTGCGAAATTAACAGAAGGCCTTGGGTTAATAAGGGATGATATCTGGATTTTAGAAGAAATTGATTCTAGTGAATGATGTGTTTCGACGACAAATCGTAAAAAAATGATCACATTATCACGAGATCCTTCATGACAAAAGAAAATCAGCATATCGACAAACTTTTGTGCTGGATTTTTGAAGCCATAGCAATATATTTAATTTTTTTAATTATACACGCACATTTTATTGGCAACTCTGGCACATGGAAACTTACTGTACCGGGAAAACACAATAACATTAAA
Source organism: Micropterix facetella (assembly GCA_027564375.1). NCBI lineage: Eukaryota > Metazoa > Arthropoda > Insecta > Lepidoptera > Micropterigidae > Micropterix > Micropterix facetella. Next base: position 3,437,567 of record JAOPUG010000215.1, read on the forward strand.
ATACGATCTTGGCGCTCAAGTTAATGGCAGGATTGGCGCTACTTCAGCTTCTTCGACAAACTTAGATTCCAGGCTTTCGAAAGGAAACACATTTGAGATCATGACCATCCGATGGTCGAACCGCATCAGAAACAAAGAAATGTATAGTATAGTGGCATATCTGATGTAGCGGCGCTGCGCTGATGTGGATATGTGTTCCGAATGCCCGAGAAGAGAGTGGCGAAACGCATCTTCTACTGCACGCTTCAAGAGTGGAAGCCCAAGCAAGGCGGAACAGCTGCGATACAAAAATGTGTAAAAGCGCCATTATGAAGAAGGGTGACGTCGAGCCATATGAATGGGAGTCGCTGTCTGGGAATTGTCGTGGATGGAGACGGACCGTAAGGCAGACCACGAACGCTTTCGAGGACAGAGGGAAAGTGGTTAAACACTAAACAAGACGAGTTAAGAGCCAGACCAGCCGCGGCTATAAAGTATAATTACTAAAACGGTGTCCTGGCATGCCTTCAGTGTTTTCGTATTCATCACTCCAAGAATAGTTACATCAGGCGGCTAAAACTGGCTGAAGGACACCAACATCATTTAATTTTGATTATTTTATTGATTTGAATGAGCGTTTCTTTAATTTCGGTTTCGAAATTAATTACGTGTATCTCTTTTTAATCTTAATTATGTTTTCTACCTCTTACGTTTTTACTTATCTGATCTTTTATTTAATTTTTAATATTTCTAATGTAATTAGAGTATTTAATTTGGTTGTTTTTGGGTATTTGCCGTCAAGACTAATTCTGCTTTTTGCTTTTACTTGATATTTTTAATACCTTTATTTTTTAATGACTACTTTGATTAAAATGTTAATTTTTGCACTCGTTTCAACTGTTCTTTATTATATATGTACTTTTAGGTTTATTGAAAATTGGGTAATCATTCAAAATTGCTAGGAAATATTATAACGATATTTGTATTTTTAAACTTCTACACCCTAAAAGGGCTTTAAAAAATTCACTGACCAACTTTAAAATGTATTTATCGCTGTTCCAAGGAAAAGCACCATTGAACAGACACGGGAATTTCTAAAGTCGGCGCCCCTTATTGAAGATGACAAAAAAATAACATCCAAATTTTACAGCATGACAAACTGCCAAACCATTTAATTCGTAATAAATCAGGAAACCTATATTATTTAATTATTAGCAACTAGGGTGATTGATGACGCACGCAAAAAAATTAAAAGAGCTCGTAAGCAATAAAATACAAACTCACATAAAATGCAAAAAACAACACATCCGTAGCTAATACCTAATTGACCGACTATAATCGACAATAGCCGCGACTCAGCGGAGAAAGTCTTCAGAGACCCACCAGCTATTCGGTTCCCACATTCAATTTGACAATTACTGCCCTATTAATTATTTCAACAGTAAAACTGTAATGACTACGCTAGCCGGATTATGTCACTTCCTGCCTAGCTTTCGATGTAATAGCTATCATAGCAATAATGTTTTAAGCAGCTGAGCTAATCAAGGGCCAGTACGGATTAGACAATAATTCTAATATTGAAAGTTGACGCATTTTCAGAAGCTGCGTCGCAGCGACTACAGCCCATGCGCTTCGGTGATTTCGCAATCCGCCAAAGACTAATAATACTAAGAGGCTAACTGTGCTTGCGATTGCGACAATGCAAATATTCCAGCGCGCAAAAGACTATAAATTACGCGCCCGTATGCGTAATTCTGCGCACGGGCTGATCGGCAAAGCGCACAATCAAACATTATTAAATCTGTAAACATAGGTTGCTAGATTCACCATGATTTTTCGAATCTATGAGATTTTCAAGGGGACATGCTCTCCAGATTTCTGTTATTCCAAAATTCTTGTTTATCGGCATAATTTTAAAGGCGTTCATCCGTTGTTGGAATTCTATTTCGCTGTAGATTGTCTTTATTGGTTATTTGTGTAAATTTGTACTCATAAATGATGTTTTTTTCTTGACATATATTATCATACTATTGTACAAATAAAATGAATCTTGGTTTCATTATCGCATCGTTGACATTAATGGCGGCTTCTTGGTCTAGTAGCCTAGCCGTTCCGGTTGTAGCCTCGATTTCCATGCCTATTTTTATTTTAATTCCGAACTCGAAGAGTTTAATGATCGTTGGCTTGTTGGGAAGGAATGTGGGTTTGCGATTCTGGATGTACATCAGCTGTACTTAAAACAGATAACGACTATGCCTTTTGAGAAAATAAATCTACATTTTCTCTCACAAAAAAAACAAGTTTTACAAACAGAGTTTTTCTCTGTATCGCTTTCAATACTCCACATGGTATAATAATTTGGCAAAAACTATCATACAGTCGTTTCTAGGTTAATATCTATTAGAAAACTATTTGGAGTGAATAAAAATAAACTTAATGCGTATAGAAATTAAAAACAATGCATGAAAGTCTACCTTGGTACGGGCATCACGAGGTAGATTTTAAATATTATCAAGTATTTTATAAATGTGTGTGAAATATTAAATAAATAAAAAAATCGTAACTTCTTGTTTTAAAAGAAAAAAACAATGTTTGCTACAATAAATTCTCATCGACATTTTGCTACCTACAAATATTATTAAATGAAAAAAATAGATCGATATTTTAACCCACATATACTAAATATACTTATCTCACTTTCAATACTCGTAATAGTATAAGTAAAGGTACATCGTAATACAAAATAGATTCATCTTCGGTGGGGAGTCTGTAGAAATTACGACTTTTCTCCCTGTCTAAGCTTAAACAGCCGCGTAACTCAAACAAACACTAGTTTTACGCTCAAAATATTAATAAAACAGACTATCATCAGGCGTCGCGGGCGCCCCTTACGAACGGCAACTAAATGGGTAACTGATGTGTGGGGGAAGGCGAAATAGCGGGGAAAGGGAGTGACACTGTGTGAAGTACTCTTTATTATACTGTGGTACTACCATGCGGAATACCAGACAATGCAACGCACGCAAAGCAGTAAGCCGATTCTGTTATATACCTACCTACATAGATATGAATTCATGATATTAATACGGTCGTTGATGGGAGGTGACGCAGACTAGTACCGATATGGGCAGGCCGACGGACAACGGGGCAGGGCAGCGGGGACTGGCCGCACGAGCGCCACGGGAAATTGCCCACTAAATTGTAAGTTATAAATCTCTCCGGTTATTAAACATTCCTATTACACAGTTCCAATAATAGCCGCGGGGAGAGAGGCGGTTAATTGAGATTTCAACGAAAACCGTAGGGCTCCACTACCGCAGGCTACGATGCTAATATATCTACGAAAGAGTCATTCATCATTAGCGCTACAAATCATTTTGAGTCTTGGCTTCGATACGGTTGTCTTCCGTGCCACCATATCCTGGGCTTTGGTTGTCTAGGTGTTCCCTCCAAGTGCATTTAGGTCTTTAACAGAATTAAGCCATCCTCCTGCACGGCGCCGAAGATTCTGCGGAGTATGTTGCGTTAAATACGTCTAGTGCGGGTTTGGAAGTGTAAGTCAAATGAGTATCTTAATGTAGAGCGCTGTCTTCATCCTCTGGGAGTACAGACGCGATGTCAATTATTGATACTGGAGTCCGAAGTAACGCTTATTTGCAGCCATTAAACTGCTGGAAGATTATGGACAGAAAACATATATGGTGCCGAGGGTCAACGTAATCGCGATGACCAAAACAAAGTTCGAAATGTCGGTGGTTTATTATTTGCAAGTATAATTATTATTGCTGATAAATAATACATAATCTCGCGCCTGCCAAGTAATGAAATTCTTACGTTAACGCATTAATTAAGCAATCGGGAGATTAAAATTAAACGAAATTGTCAAGAGCGCCATATTCAAATCAATAATTAAAACTTGTCCTCAGGCATCTGAAGGTGATTTATAGATTTTATATGATAATTTATCCTTGAATCGTATCACTATAAATATAGATTATGGAATTAAATTTTTACTACTCTTTATTGTGAAATTTCACAATGGGAGGGTTTATTATCTTACGACCATCGTTTACTATAAAGTGTATATATGTATATGTGCGCGTAACGCGTGTGTGTATGTCTTGTTATTGCATTCGATCGACTGAATTCAAATGCAATTTCATTAATTTTATCAAACCCCAACCGAGAATCGAACCGAAATCTTACAATGTAAGATCAGACGACATAACCAAACATTCGTGAAAAAATCGAAAAGTTAGACGATTCAATTTATTTCAATCAGTGCAAGTGTCTAAATCTGATTGGGTTAAATTATTGATTGACGAAGGAGGTGGGTTGTGCGAGGTCAGAGGCGGTGAGAGACTGAGGGCAGGCGGGCCCGACACAGATGCATATATTTGTGAGTGCGCTCGCGCTGCGTCCGCGTCCTCCGCGCAAGGACATTCTACGCCTAGTCGCCACTAACTCATATTCGCCTGCCAAACGCTCGTAAACATATCGCAGGCTGCCTTCCTCTCCAGTGATTCAAATTACTTGAACGCCATATTTGTTTTATAATGCCGTGGTGACGTGACCAGGATTGGATCAAATGATCGCGTTTTCCTGGTTTAGTTTATATCGTTGTGTAAAGGTACAAGAAATTCTATTCTTTTAAAGACAAAGCTCGAGTTAGTCGAGTTATAAGACGGCATTGCTAGGAGGCTGAGCACACACACGCAAACTGCAGGCGCTCTGGTTGTTTCAATTTGCTGGTCGGTCCGCTCGCGGATAATTGCGTTAGCGGATATTATTTAAACGGGCTTACGAGCTTTCGCCGACTCTTAACTTAACGACCGCCACTTCTTTTTGTGTGGCGGCGGGAGCGGCTATACATAGAAATTCGTCGCTCAGCCTGAACATGCATGCGACGCTACAACGTCCACGAGGTAAACGCGGACATTTTCGTTTTGCATAACGCAGCGAAGGGAATGTTCGTGTGCGTCTTAACTTAACTACAGAGTGTTGTTAGTGCTCATATTACCCAGGTACTCGATACCCCGTGCTCTGTTATGCATGCGCACATACCGTTGCGCAATCAAACATTTAAAATGTGTTCTCTCAGCGAAATATCAAGTGAAATCCGCAAGCGCTCTCTATCCCCTGGTAGAATACCTTCTTCTGATAATAGTCACTGCGCGAGCAAGTACACCGCATCTTGGCAAAAAGCATTATATCGAACGAAAAAGGTTTATAGCCCGATCGCATAGTATTTAAAAAACAAATTATCTCAAATCTCCTTAACGGTTTACCACTCCAAGAGCAAAACGGGCACCATAACCCGGCCTTATGTGTATGTATATGTAATTGTATTGTTAATCTACATACACACAGTTGTGCATTCACCTTAATAAATAAATAAATTGAAAATGATAAATACAGCTTTCTTACCTTTGGTATCGAGCATCGGCGGCGGCGCGGCAGCGACTGCAAACGCGTGTATCTCTTGCTGCGGCGGCTGCGGCTGCTGTTGCTGATGGTGGTGTGGCGGCGCGCGGCTCACGCCCGCCCAGCCGCCGGCGTGGCAGCTGTTATAGCGCGGTCGCGCCGCTGATACCGCCGCGGCGCAGCTCGCCCCGCCGCCCGCGCCTTCGACAACAACCAAAACGCAATTTGTCAATGTGCTGCGCGGCGGGTGATTTGCGGCCGGGCCGCACGCGGCCCGCACACTGTGTCATTTTCATAAAATATAGAAATTAAAAAGCTACCAAGTTGGCAATGGCAAAGTTGGAAACAAATCAATCGACGAGGCTAGTAACCTGCCGCTCGGCTACAGCCCTTAAGCGGGATTTTTCATGAGCCGGGCCCATTGGCCCGGCTTTCAGGATATAACATCGAAGGGCCGAGGGCCCTGCGGCAGATGTCCGGTATGGCGTCCAAAGATACGGGCGCCTTTTACGTTGGAGTTGACGGGAAAGTGAGACCTCCAGTCTAGTCGCCGGTTCGAAGTCGCTTGTGCGGTCTTCTACCTTAAAGTAAGCGGCAATTCCTTACTGGAATTATCGCCGATCCGAAGCGTCATTTACTCGGCCTTGTCATCCGAGATTGGGTTGCCAATGGATTGTTTCTAAGGGTAGATAGCTTAAGGTACCTAACTACCCCCGCTACCGTAGGTTGCATTACGCTTCCAATCCCCACCCCTCCCCGGCATTCGTCAGTTGATCAAGGTCGGTAAACCGACCAATACATCAACCGTCCAGGCCCGCCCGAGGTGTTAACCCAGATCCGACCGCAAAGCTGGTTTCACCGGATTAGACCCTCTTCGGGGAGGCTGCCGGATGGGAGTTGAGCCGTGAGTTGGGCCAATCATTGTAAACAATATGATCATATTGCCCGAGCTGCACATGCCCCATTAGGCCCCATTAGGCCCTATTAAAAGGTACATAGTCTTTTTCGGTGAAGGGCTGCTTTGCTGGCGTTCTGCTAGTCTAAGCAGGCTGCGCGTGTACAGCTGCCGGGCTTCCGGCAGCCTGTAGTGTGCGGAGCGAGCTCACGGATGTGATCATATGACGAGATGTCGGCCCTATAAATGGCGCGAGCATTCACGTATTTCTCCAAACACTGTTTCTCTGAAATCGCGTTTCGGAGATACCATGGGGCTCCCGACACTTTCCTTAGCACTAGTTGGATGTTAGTCCGCTGCGTTGCCTAGATCAGGTGGTACTAGGCCGGTTGGCCTACCGTGAGTTCATCATCACGTACATCTTCAGTATCAGCAGTCGTGTGATGCCGGAATCGCGACTGAAAGAAGCATCGGCATCCGCGAGTAGTAAAGTGGCTTCGAAGCGGCAACCGTCAAGTTCGCGTAGTGAGCAAAGTTGAGGCGACGGTCGATATGCACCTCGAGGTTTTGACCGTGTTTTCCATAGTACCGGGGAACCACCGAGTTTCACCGGCTCTGGGTAAATTTTAAGTGCGTCGGTGATAATCATCTCGAATTTCGTCACGTTTCGCGACTTCTGACGCCATTCTGGCAATGTGTCCAGTTGCTACTGCCATTGTTGGGCCCGTGCTTGAAGTTCATTGAAGACATTGACAGTTGGGCTCTGCCAATGCAACGGGCGAACCCGCCATCCAGGAAGTTATAACGATATTGATCGTATTTCCCCCCGTGGGATGAGACGCAAAGACTTTAGGACATAACAATCCACAACCGTAACTACGGCACATAGCCCGTAAGAGTCCAACGTCTTACAGTAAGGCAATGGGAAGTGCTACCCAATCCCTACTCCCTTACTACCAGATTTGGACGAATTTATCCATCTTCCAGTCCGGTCACAGATTCGCGGTCGTTTTTGCGGCCTCTACCTTATATAAGCGGTAATTAGCAACTCGAATTTATCGCGGATACGAGGAGCCCTTTGTCTGACAATGACACTCGGGATCGGGTTGACAACGGATCGTTTCTAAGGATAGGTGACTCCCCAGATTATTTGCCGATTGACCATCGTGGCCGAGAAACCGTCCAGTGCCGTCCGAGGTTTTCCCCCGGTTGGATCCGCACTTCGATTCCAGCTGCTAACGGCTGCATTTTACAGACCGAAGACAGTGGTCACAGCGACCCTTCCAGGTTAAGTCCCTCTTCGAAGAGGTTACTAGATAAGAGCTGAACCGTGAGTTGAGCCGACCAAAGATCACATAAACAGGTCATTAGACACAAGCTGGATCTTCGGTTCTAAAAACTAGATTAGACACGGTGTTCCGACAACGTTGTCAAAGAAACGTTTTATGTTTCTCCGAGTGAATTTATTTACAGATTTTATGCATAAAAAGTGGTCCTTTTAGTTATTACTTAATTGCGGGCAACTTTGAGTCAAAAAGTCGTCGATTTTACCTTTCGTTTTATCAGGAGGGGAAGTATTTTGTACCGAATGCAATTAAAGTGGCAGTGTATAAATTATAGATTGAGTACCGCCCGCGTTGAGTAGTGAACATTTTTTTGGAAATATTATATCGTACCTACTTATCTCGACCTCTTGTTTTCGGAGTTTTCTGTTTTTATCGTATGTCACATAGTCACTACCGACAACAGAGGAGTTCTTTTCTGGGCTCAGGGTTCGAGAAGAGAAAAAGTGCATACGTCGAATCCCACCTAACCCACCGGTAAGTAAATATCTTTTTGCTTCTTGATTTATTCGTTAATTTCGCCACGGTACCGCCGATTGTGAAGCAAAGTCCCCGTCCTCACATTTTTGTATTTTGAAGTTTTGACTCAAGGAACTTCATTCAAGTAGGTTATTCAAAATTTATACGAATAGTCCCGTCAATGGGGACTAAAAAAAGCCTTTAGCCTACGAAAGGTGGCGTAGAAAGATTTTGATATATGTTCTTTAGTTCTGGGTCACGATGAAAAATCGAAGGTTTTGACGGGGGTGAGGGGGTCGGCGCGATCCGCCATCTTGGATTTCTTCTTCTTTTTGGTGCGCTATCTGGTTTTTTTTCAAAATAATTCCTCCTCAATGGTTGGTCCTAAGATAACATTTTCTATTATAAATTTGAAGAGACTCAATTTCCTACATTATTTGTATGAACACTTTTTTTGTAAGTCTAAGATGTAACGAGTTACAGCGGCGGAAAACGTGAATATTCGTCCGAAAAATTGTCCAACTTAATCCTTTCAAGGTAAATTTTGGAAAACTGATAATATTAGGAAATAATATTATCAACAGGATAACATTATATTACGACATCTAATTCTAATTGAAGTGATTTTTCTTGTTACGTATACATTTTTTTACTGCCACTGTCTCATAATTTTTTTATTATTAGGTATATTATTATGCGTTTTGTAACACCTGTTTCGTAGAGCAGGTATAGACCTTCCCTCGTGTTGATTTCTTTTATGATGGTCGAAAGACAGTCATAGCAGCAGTCAACAGCAGCAAAAAAAAATTGGTGCAGAAACAATTATCATCAAGCCACTAATGCTGTTCCATAAAATGTGCATCGCCAAGAAATCCGATAACAAGATGAACGATTACTTTATATTAGAGCTTGCTCCATTTCCTTTGTCGCTTTTTTCGGAAGACGGAATGAGCAAAGGCACAAAATCTTCATTGTATGCTGTTTTCACACCACTGTCGGAAGGCGCAGAACTCGGAGATAACAAAATAAATGTTGTGGGGGGATTTTCTACATAAAGTTGTATGGCATCGTAATGATTTTTTCTGGTCAATTTGTGAGAAGTAAGTTCAATATCTACGAAATCACTATTATTTAAATGCAGCCGTTGTTTACGATAGATATCCATCTGACGATGGCGAGAAAAATACGAAGATTCTCAGTGCGGAAAATGGGTTAGAGGATATCATTATCATTATAGCTACAAATGATTTATTAAAATGAGAAAAACGAGGAGTTGGACGATTTCTTGTAGAATGTTCACATTCCCGCCGCTGTAACTCGTTACACATTAGACTTACAAAAAAAAAACATACAAACTATGTAGGAAATTGAGTCTTCATCAAATTTGTACTAGATTTTTTTGTCGTAGGACCAACCGTTGGGAAATTATTTTGAAAAAAAACAAGATGGCTTACCAAAAAGAAGAAATCCAGGATGGCGGACCGCGCCGACTAACCCTACGGTCGAACACTTGGAATTTTCATCGGGGCCCCGAACTAAATACCATATATCAACATCTTTTCTACACCACCTTTTGTAGGGCAAAACCCCCTATTGACTGGCCTAAAAATACGAAACGAAATACTGTGCGCCGCTAATAGACCGACCGGTCTTGCACATTTGCATTCGATGCGAAACAACGCGAAACGCTACTCCACCTCTATTTCGGCTGATAATTTTGGTCTGTGTGATTAACTCTGAAGCAGAATTCATTATGATGGTCTCTGTAACTTTCATTGAGGTCCCTAAAATAATAATATACATGTCCGATCAAGTTTTTTTATTTATATATATGGAAAGCGCGATGGAGACAGACAAGCTGAATACGGTAGTTACTTGGATGCCAAACATTTAGCACTATTATTCGTTTCTATTAATGTGGTGAAGAATTCTTAAAGATTTTCTTGACTGGTTTCTCCTCCAAATGAAAATAAATTTCGTTTTCTCCATCCTACAAATGATATTATAATAAATGTCATAATCCGACTATATTGATAATAACTTACAGTAATGCATATATAGAAGTGGCAATATAACTACATGACCTATTTGCAACAAAACATCTGCCTCTGTAGTCTTTCCTACCTGCTATTGTATTAGTCTGTCAACGTAATAATACTAAAGACATTCCTAAGGGTGCCATTTAGACGGATGCTTTTAAATTTGTGATCCGCCCTTAATTAAACCAGTTATCCGTTGAATCCTGTGATCGACAATAAAACAAAATTAGTCATGTCGCAATAATCCATAATCTTCGAGATCTCGGTCGCGGCACTATATAACATTACCCATATTATGTCCGCAGCAACACGTGATGTGTCTATCCTGGTCACATAGCGCCAATTGAGATGAAAATAATATTACCTAGAGACTTACTACCGATAATCCTGAATCTAGTTGAAACCTTCCAAAATGAATTTTGGAATGTCTCAGTCGTCTTTTTTTGAAGAACTAGAAATAATGTTATTTGAAGAAAAGTTTGAAAACTAACTTTACTTTCAGAGACATCCGCATATCTAGCGATTGATTCCAATGCATTACTATTGCTGATTTGTCCAATGTTTAGTGAAGGGCGTCCACAGTACTGCTTTGCTGTTTGAACACCACTTGATGATACATACTCCTTAGTTGTTACGAGAATATTCATGGTTGCTTCAACGCCAAAAATAATGCACTGCCCCCCCCCCCCAGCCTTCTTACTCATGAGACATCGGCACCCGTATTTTTTTCGTTTCTTGGAATTGAAATTAATGCTGAAATGATGGAGTTTTGACATCATTGAGAACATTAAGACAAACTCGCGTCTGACATTAAAGGACATTCCAAAAGAAGCCTTCTACGATTTTTTTGTGAAGCGGAAACGCAGCTTCGACACCTGTTAGGAGAGGGAAGTAATTCGAAAGGGACAAGAACGCGATTGCAGTCTATCGATAGTCCATTCCTGGGCATAGGCCTCCTCCAACGTATTCGATGCTCGCGGATCTTAAGCTCTACCCATCCATTGTTGACCTCCGTGTAGTCTGCCGCCATCTACCCGTGTAGTGATCGACGGCCTTGCAGTTTCATATTCAGGCGTGGTCTCTATTCGAGAATTTTCCTACTCCACCGACTTTTATTCATTCAGGTAGTCTGTCCAGCTCAACTACACTTGCAACGTGTAATTGATACTACTGCGTTTTTAACTCTTTTCTTACTCTGGGTTATTCGTTGCATTTACATGATTCGTCACATTGCTTTTCGCACAACTCTAATTTTCTTGGCTGTTGAGTTAGAGTCATGGTCTCCGATTCCATAAGTAAGATGAGCAAGATACAATGCTCGAACACCTTGGTGTTCAGTTTTATTGAGAGATCTATGCGCATTATGTTTTTATTGGCGCCAAAAGCTGCCCAGACTTGGTAAGTCCGTGTCTCGATTTCTGCCGTTTGGTTTCCGACACCTAGAATGATGTTGTGGTCTAGACAGATAAAATGGCTTACGAGTTCGGCAGGTAATAAGTGGTACTGCTCAATTTAAAGGTTGGTTATGATCTTTGTATTTGTGTTCACGTCAATAAAAATAGGAAGAATCTTCATTAAATTGTGAGAGACTTACCTCTAACGCCGTTCGTCTGCAGAAGACTGGTGGGCTGCCCCCCAGGGAAGGTAGCATTCCTCTTGTGGCGGCCCTGCGGAGTAAGAGAGACGGCTATATAGCGTGGTAGTCAGAGAAAGTCAAAACGTATACCTACAGCAAGATAAATATTTAGATAATGATTTGCGGCGAGTCGAGTGGTGCGACTGAAAAAACCTGAGCGGCAGCCACCCACGGCCGCATCATTCTTGATACGCCAATATTTACAATGTCATTGTCAGCATTGTTAAAACGAGATCAATGGACTTTCGTTATCGAACCGCTTTTAATCGGTAAATCGCATCATTCGTGCCCGCCCACCCACGCGTATGTAAAAGGCGCATAGAAAAAAAACGGATAGGCAGAAAGAAAGTTAATAAAAGCAAACGAGGATATGTGTGTGCCCAAAATTGTCGCTTTGATACAAAATTTAGAAACCCTCTAGGAAGTCATCGTCTCCCACATCGATATCTACTGTTTTGTTCTTGCATTATATTTTTTGACATAATCAAGTTATAACTCTAAAAATACTTGTATACTGTTAGTAATTGGTTAAATATCAACAAAACTTAACATTTAAATGAAAACAACATATATTTAATATGTCGTAAGTTGCTCAATAACATTTTTATTCTATTAGGCATGCTGTGAATTAGGTTTTGGCAGCGTTGTTTAATTTCCTCGTTGTGGTTCCATGTAGCAATTAATTCTTCAATGAGGGCTCTCTTCGTAGTTATCTTCTTTTTCTTCAACTCTTTCTTAACAATTTGCAATGGGAATCATATCCGGTCTATTACATGGCCATATAATTTTCTGTTCTTCAAGAAACTTGGTCACAACTTTGGCGTTGTGACACGGACCTTTGTCGTGCATAAATATTCCATCGCCATCAGAATACCAGAGTACCACCCATTAAACTGAGGGATCATGCGTCTTTCAAGCACTGGTAAGTACTGCTCCTTTCTTATTGTGCCTTCTATAATATAAAGGCGACCCGGACAATGAATGGAGAAAATACTCCAAACCATTACTGAGGTGGGATGCTTGACGATTTTTGCCAAGCTTTTCTCTTTAAACTCTTCATCTTTTCTTCTCCGGAATATTGAATCGATTCATCGGAAATTTGAAAGATAGACTCGTCAGTAAAGCATACCTGAAAAAAATCACATGCCTCTGACAAATATACCCTGACGGTTTGAGCAATAACAGAAAAAAGATCGGTAATGTCTAAAGGTCAAAATGTCAATAAAGCATTTCCCATTTTGGTACTGAAAGCGGTTGAATTTCATTTCCATTGCATAAAGATCAAAATTTAGGAACTGAAATTAAGCTTACTTTCCCAATCAGTTTTGGCCATGAATTTCAGTGATTTAGCCTACTGGATCCGTTGTTCTGCCAACTTAGGCGATATCTTAGCCGTCTTCCTTGGCCGACGTGCGGGTAGTCCCTCTTTCACCAGACTCCTACGGATAGTACTGGGCAAATGATGACTTCTTCTAGCAACATTTTATTACTAAGGTTTTTAGAAGTCAGTTTTCGATTCCTGAGGCAGTGATTAATAAGTTTTCTCTTAGATCTTGGTATCAAAATCGGCTTCGCTCCACATTTTCCTATGCGGTTTTTATCATACTGGCGGCTATCCTGAATTGATTTTTCTATATATATGTAGAAGTATGTAGGTATGTATATGTATGTATACATATAGAAGTATGTATAC
>JAOPUG010000215.1:3457766-3468211 GCA_027564375.1 Micropterix facetella
TATATATATTAAAATTCTAACCGAAACAATAAGCTTATCTCTCATGTGCTGATCGAGACACTTGTTTTTAACTTGCATTTGCGCTCATAAGGCCATTCTAATGCTATCTAATCTACTAAAAATTAAATCTTTACGTACTCATTTCTTTAATTAAAACTAATTCATATTTTTAACTGTAATTTATTACTCTAATACTACTAAAACTACACTAATAATGCAAAAGTTGGATGCCATCTCTATGGGAACGTTATTATTTCGTACTTTGTTTCATTCTTTTTCCTCGATTCAGGCATTCAGGAGCGAAGAATCGCGAGTATTCGCCGAGCCTTAATTGCCGGTTTGAATTATGTGTGTCATTCACATTCACATTTATTCTCACCGAAAAGAAAGTATTGTCAAAATTCTTACATCGCAGGAAATATTCTGCAAAACCCTAATATAAATTCCCTTTTCCAGGTTGGTGTGCTGAATCGCCAATTTATGGCTCTAAAAAGAAAGAAAGTAAGAAAATATTAGTCTGCTGCAAGGGCATATTGTTTGAAGTCAAAATCTTGAAACTATCAGGTGACTATTATACTGTTAATAACCATAGATAGAGCCGTATGATGATTTCGCGAAAATATGTATATTAAGACACATTTAACGTAGGAGGAGTAAGTTACATATCATAAACCGAAAATAAATCCAAACAAAACTCGACAAAGCCGACATAAACAATGCAAAGATCCCAACACTAAATAACGTCGAGGGGAATTAGGATAACCTTTGTGGCAAACGACATCTCAAAGCCGCTTTAAGTCTCTGTGACAAAATTCCTGTTTTATTTTGGGACCGACGTGAGATGTTTTGACTGCATATTCATAAGGGGCTTAGCTCGCATCCAAAACGAACGAAACCTAAACGCGCCAGACAGACGGGCGCATCTTTTTCAATTTTATTTCCTCTTCGCTACTCTGAGACCATTAATAATCTCTGGCAAGTTTTCAGGTCATATTTCGTATGGAAGTTTCGCCACAGTTAGAAGATTTACGGCTGGCTTATAAGGAAGAACGATTAATACTCGTAAAGTTGCAAACAGGATTCGAGGATCGTTATTGTCCTTTTAATGGCGCTGCTGTCGTTGGTGAATGCTGCTATAAATCTCAACAAACACGGCATTATCCGAATTCGATGAAATAGCACAATACGAAACGAATTTGGAAAAACATTTGACCGATGGACACACGCAATCCGCGCTGATGTTGAAGGCGATCAAGGTGCCCGTGCCGCTCAATCCGATATCAGAGATGAAGATGCCCAAGAAATGGCTTAATTACAAGTTGTAGGCATCGGAATGTAATTATATTTTTGTTCGCCGGAATGAAGCGGGGCAGGTAACGAATAACAATGTGTATCGATGGCGAGATCGTCCGCCCCATGAACCTCTGGGAGATGGTTCACTGAACTACGAGAGCACCTCTTGCACATCAAGACGCCTCCGACAAACATATCAGCTGTCAAATTATCCAAAGTTTTTAAATAAGCACGGCATCCAGAGCGGCGGGTGTTATAAATCAGTCGGAACGATTTCCATTAACAGTTGAAAGAGAAAGAGTCGTTTGATTTTGTGAGATACAAAACTAGTTCTTTTAACGTGGGGAACTTTTGAAGTGGTGACTTTAGGATGATTGGTAGCTAGACAGACACAAACCGACATAAATTTCCAGACATCGTTGTTTATTTCGCAAAACATGCATAAACATTGGAATTCTCATCTCAGATGCAGACAATGAAATCAAATTCAATCAAATGACATTATTGATGCTTCATACATACGGTTACGAACTATTTTTCAACTTAAATATTTTATATGGTAAAAATAAGCTTTAATAACTTTTTACTGTGGACGATACCCTGGCCACTAGGAAATCCTTGTTAGGAATGGGTATTATTTCGGCATTTTCAACTTTCATGCTATACCTAGATATATTTCTAAAGACTAGTCAAACCTTCAAATAATTATCCTATCTAGAATTGCTTACACCTAATGTCTTTTTGGTTAAGCATAATATATTCATGTGGGTATTACTTAGACACTTACTATGTTCATAAAACTGTTTCGGGTTAAATTTGAAAGACGAGTGGAGTGATAATCACGATCCCTTGTTTCAGGAATACCAAAAAGCCGATTACATACACAATCGCCCTTTCCCCCTCTCTGATTCTATCTTAAATTCCGTGAATCCCTTAACACTATAATTTTCCTTTCCATTTTTGTGTATTTTATCTGTCTGTGATAATTAAACTATATAAGTAAATATGGTCATAACCGGGTAAAATGCGAATCGCTTGATGAGATTTAACGTTGTTTTACATCGAATCTGTGTTTTACATCGAATTTGCGCCGCTTTGCGTAGATCATTAAGTAAAACATTGTAAAATATTAGCAATGTGACCATCGTCGACATAAAATGCACACTTAATATAAACTGTAACTGAAATAAGGATTAATTGAAAGCAGAATTCTTATAAAAAGCACGTTATAATTGATTATCAAATTTGGTATAAATATTATGACAGCCATCCTTTGTATTCCACCCTCATCCTGATTTGGATCCAACGTTCATTGAAACTCCGAGGAATCGCTGATATCTGAGAGACCAACTAAGTTAGCCGGAGTATAACAGCTGAGCAACTGCCGTTATAAAATATTAAACCATAACTCCATTTACGACGAAGTTAGGTCATAGCCCTACAGAGCGTCTCTCCCTTTCTCTCTCTCGCTGTCTGTGAGTGGAATGGCTAATGTATAACCAGGCCGTTTCGCAATGTCATGTGAGTCGTAATCGCGCCTTACAAATACTGTCAGTCTCAAGATAGTTTAATAACAGGCGCGTTATTCTAAGTGGACCGGGCGTCGGTTTGATGAGTGTGAAGAAGGAACGAGAGCACCGGATGCAAAAAGCAACAATTTCGGCGTATCCACAGTAACAATGTACGGCATTATTACAACACATATCCAATACGATAATGATATTATCATCATCAAATTTGAAATAGCGTAATGTTAGAGAAGTAGAGTATAGAAGCTATTAAGTTATCCACTTTAATACAAAACATATTATAAGAAGCATTGTCTAATGGCCAATATACATAATACAGAATTTTATTTCCATTACAACGTTACATTGTTCAGGAATGACGCATATAAGTGCAGAAAGACCTGTCAAAACCTTTAAATGCCTTCAATAGACTGCGACAGAGAGATGCAATGGCATGCATGCTCTTCAATTT
Source organism: Micropterix facetella (assembly GCA_027564375.1). Taxonomy (NCBI): domain Eukaryota; kingdom Metazoa; phylum Arthropoda; class Insecta; order Lepidoptera; family Micropterigidae; genus Micropterix; species Micropterix facetella. The sequence continues at coordinate 3,461,040 of JAOPUG010000215.1, forward strand.
GGCTCTTGAGAAGGCAATAAGTTATTGGTCAATGGCAACTGAAGCCGTTGACTATAAAACAAATTGTTAATTGAAAGACTGGTTCAAATCAAAAACAGTGGCAGGAATGATGATCGCGAAACGTCAACGGGAAACAAAATATCAAGATGCAACCATAAGAAAGATTTCAAAGGGCAATAGACAAATCACAGGTCACAAGAAATCAACAAATGGCGCAATAAACTGTATTAAACAGTAGATATTATAGATCGGACTGAACAAAACTTCACTCTCCTAGCTGCTAGGCCATAGCTGTTGTGACATCACGTTTTCCCGTTATAACTAAAAACAGTTTCAGGGTTTAGTTCAATGTCATGGCTGTATTTCAATCTGAATGCGAAGACGAAACGTAGGTAAAAAACTTGTCACATTTAACAAAGAGATAAAGAATAACTAATACGCACGATGAAAGAAACACAATTCAAAGTCAAAAGATGCGTGGAACCTTGACCATAACAGGGTCGAAAAGGCCAGACCAAATTAAGCAGATCTTTATGTTTGCTGCCATGTTTAATTCAACGTTTAACCTCTACATAAGCAGTGGAAAGAAAGCAAATAGGATATGCACGGGGGCGGTCAGCGAACGGAAAGCGAGAAGTCTTACAACTGTCTAAAATCGATACTAAAATCGCGAAGCCATGCTAAAACAAAGTATGCTAGAAATACAATAAAGCTTTAAGGTACAGTTACTGCCATATCTAAAACGTAAATCACACGTAAAAACCGGTCGACCATTAATGACTTTAGATTAAGAAGTCTCAATTAACAGCACAATACAAAAGAATGTCAAATCGCCGAAAGGCCTTCGGATTTAACAAATAAAGACGAGCAAGTATTTCTATAGGTTAGAATTACCTTTTTATCATAGGCAGGTATGACTTGATTTTTACGATGTTATTGCAGGCAAGTGTGTTACTTTATGAGAGCGCAGACGACTTCAGAGAACCCATAACATCTAGCCGACACCATTCTCTAACTATGCAATTGTTGTGATGCAAGAGATAAGATTCAACATATTGACTTAAATTTGCGTTAGTTATATCGTTAAAAATTAATTCTTTGCATTAGTGTTTTAACTCTTGAATTGTACCAGCTGAACAAACACGCCATAGATTTAGTAAATTATTCTTAGCAATCGCCTTTCCGATCTAAATGTGGTTTTGCGTCGTAACTAACAATATTTTTCCGTTACATATTATGTAGCCTGAATTTTAAATAAAAAATTGAAATAACTGGCGAAAGAAAAGATAAAAATTATAAGAATATACATAATAGTAGATCTAGTCAAATGCATCACATAAAATAGCGACTGATAAAAAAAATCAACAACAGGAAAAGTAGCGATATACATAGGCAACTTTCGCCCGTCCCATGATTGGTAATCCCTGACGTATCTAAAATGACTTAAAACCAATTCCAATAAGTTTCTGTCGTCACCACGATTCCAAAAATACCTATAGGTACACGCTATACTTGATTGGTCAGATCCTCCTCCAGGCCAAGTAAACCAGGATGCATCTGCAGCAGCACCTGTGCGACTCTGATCGAATTTGCTGCTACCGGTTGGTTCTTGGGGTCACCCAGAGATTGCATGCCAAATTTGGTTGGAAGACTACGGGAAGAGCTCGGACATACGGACGCACACCATGCGTCAGACTATATGGCCCGTTCTACGTAATACTACGGAAGGGCCAAAAATCAAGGGTATTTCCTTTGCACATTGTTAAACTAGAGGGATAAATACAGCTACAAAATGAGAGATAAATCACACAAATTTCAATGTGTAGTCAGTCGTTGTTTGGTTTACTCGAGTTTTCCGTTTATTTTTGTTTTCATCATACGATAAACTTACATTATTTATATATTAAACATAAAAATTGCATTATAAATAGGTACATTCATACATTATTTGAAAATATACTGAAATAATTTAATGAAATTTACGAATTGTATGAAAAAGTTTCCAACGATTGCATAAACAATCTTATTAATAAATAGCATGAGCAGAATAATAATATGTATGGAAAATAGATATACGAAGGACACATTGAAAGTTTCTGAAATGAATAAGAAAAAAATATAATGAATGGCCAAAAATCAATTTGTTGTATTTAAAGTATTAATACACTATATCATACGTATACACCAATTTTCATAAAATTTATTCCACTCCTCCGTGGGGACATCAAAATCATGTTTTCATATTCTTCGACAGCCTCTTTCGCGATAAAAATCGTTGTCCGTGTAATTGGTTTTTAATTTTAAGGGAACAAGAAGAAGTCACTAGGGGCTAAGTCATTTAACGTCCTTGCGTTCGTCTCTGGGCGAGAAAACTATATATATACATATATATATCGTTATAACGTCCAGGGTCGGCGGGTTCGCCCGTATCATGTGACACCTTCCAATGTTTGGAGGATGGCTCATGAGTTCTACGTTTGTTTGTCTGGCATCTGGCATTGTCATTGTGCAAAATGATGCATCGTTTACAGTTACTTTTACGGAGTTCGTCAGTAACTTCCTGCAAGGAAATCTTCGTGTACCAATCAGTATTCAGAGTACGATGACTTTCAAAAGCAACAGTAGACACGTGTCCAGTTTTCCAAAAAAAAGAAGCCACCTTCCGGTCATCCTTACAGATTCAAAGAGTCGATTGCTGCTTTGTTTTGGGATCGTAGCGTTAAATTCATGTTTCGTCATCTGTTACTATGGTCCACACCAAGGTCGACGTCGCTTCGTTAAATCTGGTAAGCATGGCAGTCCCGTTTTTTGGGCCTCCGTCGAATTGGATTCCACAGCGAGCAAGGCTTTCTCATAGTCAATTTTTTTTGTGTAGGATTGATTGTACCTAATTCATGCCCACGCATAAGGATGCCCGAATCTCATGGTAGGTCACACTACCTGTGTGTTTAGATCATACGGCGTACAGCATCGATGTTTTTGTTTTTGAAAGCGGTGGACTAGCAATTGAATTCTGCAAACCAGCTATACATTGTCGTCTTGCTTGATGCTTCATCGCCAAAAGCAGTTTGAAGCCGAGCAAGTCTCTGGTGAGCTGTAAAATTACACATAAACTCGTAGAAAATAATACAGCGAGAATTTTGACAAGTTCAATTTATCGTAATGCAGATACGCAATTTTTAAAATGACGCCACAATGAAAAATAAGTCACAGATCAAAGAAACTTCAATTTGTCAATTTTCATTCCAATGTCGTCATTATTTTTGAAAAATTGTTTTTGTACGTCGCCAGTATCGGAAACTTTCAGTGTGACCTATGTATAAAGCAAAAAATATTTTTTGTAATGTAAGACTCATAAGCGATTGATATAATGTTATTTATAATGTGGCATAATATAATAATATAATATTATTATCAAGTGCAAATCGTTGCCGGTGCACTGGACGCTCAAGGTAGTAGGGTTGAATTTTGGGAAGGACGGGATTGAAGGACGGGAGATTCTTCTAAAAATGTTTAGGTCATCCGCGTAAAAAAATGTGGGCTTTCTAATTCAGTGCAAATGTTACTGTGTAAAAGAGAAAAAGCAATGGCTCCAGGTTCAAACCTTGTGATACACCAGAAGCCGGAGACGATTTTAAACCATTTACCGTGCTACTAGGATCGATTAGACATACGAGTATATGATTGTAGCAATCTTAGTAAATCGCCAGTCTCAAGGTTTGCTACTAAAATTTTGTGATTCACTGTGTCAAAAACTTTACTACGCTCTGAGTATACAAAATCAACTTAAGTACGACTGTGGAAATTCAAATAGGTCTGACATCACGGACCTATTGTGTATGAAGCCGTGCTGGGTCTGACGGAGAGAAAGTTATTACAAAGATGATCGCGTACGAGGTATTCGGAGGTATCCAAATATGTACTTCTTGTTGTTACTGCTTTTCTGGTCAAATTCAAGTTGTTACTGCTTATCTTATTTCTGGGTTTTATTTGTCTTCTGATATTAAAAGTTCGCCACCGAGAAATCTAAATTGTGTCGATAGTCCTATTCTTCCATTATCCAAGGGTTGGAATGTCTAGCTTCCAAAATTGTCGTGGTCGTTTTGGTCGTCAGTTAGCCGTGGTTATGTTGCCTGCTGCGGACTGCGGACATCTCTCGGCTGGCGTTAATTATAGTCAGCGTCACGGTCGGCGTCTCAACGCAGCGATCGGATTTGGATAAGCCGCGTCATACATGCGCACCTGACGAGTGAGGCGGCGCGGCTTGTATCAGGAATGCACAAGCCGCCTCTCTCCAACTAACCCGCTACCAACTATACTCGTAAATATAGTAAGTTGTCTGCGTGCTTTGGCAAGGCACGGCACGGAATCGATGTGTAGGTTTTTATGTTTTATGCATGTGTGCCGAATTTATTTCACTATCTGAGAGGGGGTATTTTTCGAAAACTACCAGTAAGTTGAGGGAATAAAAATGTCAAAATGAAAGCAGGCGATGATGAGTCAACAATTTGTATATACAAGCCTAGCGTAGAGAGTCAACAATTTGAATATACAAGCCTCATGACATATTCGACATGTCAATTGCAGCGAGCGAACCCGCCATTCAGGAAGTTATAAAGACTATTTGTTGTCTTCTTTTTTTCGTGAAGTCAACTTAACACCTTTGTCAAAATAATCCGTCAAGTTAATTCAAAAACCCGTCAGAGACCAACCTTAAACGGTGAAGCCGCTGGCGAACCAGTGGGCCCCTCACTCCCTGCCTACCAGATTTGGATGGATTTCTCCATCCTCCATCCTACAATTACGGAGTCGCAGTCTCTTGCGTGGCTTGCACTTGCTGCACCGGCAATTCGTACTCGAATTGGCCATGGGCCCTTGGTGTCCTTTTTCCCGGCTATCTCATACGGCATTTATTTATCTTTTTTTCAAAACTTTTCATTTATTAAAAAAAAGGCGAATTTATTGCCTTGCAGCAATATCTAACAGCTAACCTATGGGGTAGACATTGGGCCGTTTCTAAGGATAGTGGCAGTATGTAACCATCTATTCCCGCTTCAAAGGCAACGTATCAATCAAGGGTGGCAAGCTGAATACCCGCCTCGGATCCGCGACAAATTCGATACGAATTGACGGTTTTAAAGGTAAAACTAAATCTGAAAGGGAGGGCGCGAGGGCCCCACTGCGCTTGAAAATTCCCAGTGCCAGCGGTAACGTATTGGTCTCTCGCGGGCCGTGGCGGAACTGGAGAAGTGGATTGTGCTGTCCACAAAGTCTCTGCGTTCATTTCGGGATGATATAACGATAAAGTTCGTTGAAACATCCCGGTGTTGCGGGTTCGCCAGTAGATTTGACACTCTCCAATGTCTACTAAGACTCCTAATGGTTTCGTGCAGCTGGGCCAGATGGTTGCTTGTGTCAACATTAGTCGGCACAATTCACGGGGCAGCTCCTATTTGGGAGCCTTCTCGGGCGTTACTGGGCGGTTGATGTACTGTTCGTTACTGGCCATGCTGCTCAATCGGCAGAGACCCAGAGATGTCTAGAAGGGTAGGTTCTTATGACAGCGGAGATAGATGTCAACCTAATATCGTCTACCCTTAGAAACTAACCGTTGGCCACCCGATCCCGGGTGAGATCGCTGGGCAAAGGGCGCCTCGTATCCGCGATATATTGGAGTAACGAATTACACTCACATTAGGTAGAAGCCGCGCGAGCGACTTCGAACCCATGACGGGAAGGATGGAGAAATCCGACCAAAATTTGGGAGTCAGGGGGCGAGGTCGCCCGCTGGGTGCTCAGTGCCTTTCCGTAAGGGTTGGCCTCTGACGGGCAGTAGCGGAGCTGGATTTGTGGATCGTATTGCCCGCAAGTCATCTCGGGGTGACAAGACGATACATTTGGTTATAAATTTGGGCGGCGGATTCGCTTGTAGCATGAGACACTTACAAAATGTCTACTACGATTCAACGGTCGTTAAAACAACATGGGGTGATTGGTTTGCCCGTAGCTTTGACACGCCAAAAACTCTACTCTACTACGATTGCACAATATAACCGCAGGCAGAGTTCACAGTGGCTCTTCCAATGTAAATCCGTCTGCAAGGAGGCTACATAATGGGAGCTGAACCGTGAGTTGGGCCGGCCAAAGAGACACAAACAGGCCATCAAGCCAAAGCTCCATAGGACCATTCGACCCCGCAACATCTGCGTTTCAGACAGTTCAAAATCTGAGAAATATGAGTGACCCGTCTAATTGAATCACATTGAACTCAATTAACCTTCATTTATTAAGCAATGGACTGCCGACCAATATCAATAACGCGAATCTCTTCGAGTCTAGTCTTCGATTTTTGGCAGTTTTGTTGAAGTCCTACAGCTCTTGCTGCTAGAAATTTATCCAATTCATCGCGGCTAGAAATTCATCTTTAAGACGGCACTACATGGATATTAAAGTTGGGTCAAGGAAATGGTGTAAACAGTGTCGAAAAAGTCATTAATAATGTTACCAGAGCATGTGAAGTATTTTTCTGACGACTTTTCCGGTATTGTTTAATGCAGCAAATAAAAACTAAATAAAATAAAATATCAACACCATACATAATCTCATTTATTCTCAGTCCTACTATGCATAATTTATATTTGAATTAATTTTAACTTTATATATATTGTTGTATAGTATCATTATATATACTGTACTACGGTATTATATAATCAACGATAACATGAAGCCATTACTCGTACTGCGACCTGGATTTATCAAAAAGCTAAGCTCTACATATAATTATGCATACGGAATTAAACTGGAGAAGACATAATATAATATATCTTGGCTGCAATCTGACCGACAACTGGGATATAAGCAAGGACATAAAAAAATCGATTGAGAAATTCACTAGAGAATTCTTTAAATGAAAAATGTGTTTCCAGATGATATATAAACTTAAACTCGCAGATCAGACTTCTCTACGTTTTCTCAATATTATTGTACAAGTGAATCTGTCCATGCCTGCAGGGCACGTCGCTGCCACTTAATAAAATATTTTTTCAATTGTTCAAAAAGGTCTGTTCAAAATTTTCAATTGTTCGAAAAGTAGCAATTTGTTCAAAACATCAAGTTAGCAAAATATTTTGTTAATTTTTTTTTGTTGTTCATAAAGTTTCATTTTTTTTATG
>JAOPUG010000215.1:3522449-3539417 GCA_027564375.1 Micropterix facetella
GGACAATATAACTAACTGAATAAAATATAATTAACGAAAGCCTATTTAAAAAAAAAAATTAAAAAAACGTGGAATGCATATATTATTAAAAATGAATCAAACATGAATTGACATGACTAAAGTTTATAAGGCCAGAATCTTTACGGTTCCTAAAATATGAATGAAGTCCATCTACCATGACTTTACAATTTTGGATATTAATAATTTTCTGAAACTGGCATACATCGAGTAAGACTGGCCAGAGTACAAAAAGCTACTTACACCTTAGTATTAAATGCTATAATCTCCTCCCTACCACTATTAAAACGACGGAGGACGAAAAATTAAAAAAAAACATGAAGGAGATGATGATCGACCACTATTTCTACGAGTATTATATGATCGAATTCGAGGGCGATGCCTTTTCAAACATTGTACTCATTTAAATGTTAGTTTTATATAAGTATTCATGAGATAATTGTCTGAATTATCCGCAATAGTAATTGAAAAACAGCTGATCTATAAAAGTAGTTAGCTATTGATTATGTTAATTATTTTGATTCATTTTATTTGGATTTTTTTTACTTTGTGTTTTAAATATTAATTATTTTAATGATGGTGATTATGTATATGATCTGATTTTAACAATTGATGACTATTTTAAATAATTTTATCCAGTTATAATACTGCATGCATTCGATTTTCTACTTATCTTTAAAATAGGTAAGATACTCAGTATATTATGCAAAATTTCTTGTAATTACCTATTATTTAAAGCAGTTTGTATTTTACTAACTATTTTGTACTCTGATACGTCCAAGGGCGGTAAATTCGCCGATTTAATACAAATGTAACGTAAATGTAAACGTAAACATATCACGTTTGATAAAAGTGAAGATATGGTTATGTCGGACTATTCTGCACATATTGAATGTTTTATTATTTTGTAAGTATTCTTTTATGTATTACACAGTCCACTGTGCGACGTCGACACATGGGAAAAACTGGTTCCGAACAACGAAGACCGTTTCGCAACTAACGAATCAATCGCCAGATTAGCGAATTGTCCCACTTCGAGACGCGAAAATTGCAATTACGAAAGCTACATTCATCCAATAGTTAGACGATGCGACGAATTAGTAAAGACGAAGACTTGACTACCAATGGAATATGTTTTCAACAATGTTTGATTGCCGATCAGCTCGTTGTACGCTCTCGATGAATTGGTCCTTTCTTTTTACGGTCTTTTAAGGCTTTATGGTCTCGTGTATCTATGTTCTCAGTTCTTCTGAGATTGCTTTTTCAGCGAATGCTGTATTCTTTTTTTCTTCATAAATACAAATGTGAATTTCTAATTTTTTCGAACATGCATCATTGCAATATTATTGTCCTAAATTCAAATGTCAGTGATTCAACTGTCACCTATATGCTGTCATTTATTTTCTTTTGCTAGACTTTTCAGCGTGCATGCCTGTGATCTTATTATAATGGATAAAATTGAACAGAGCAGTTATCACACAACTTCACAAAAAGGGAGTTAACGCCTAATCAGATCCATAGCGATATGCAAGAGACATTCGGAAGATCGTATCCATCGAATGCGAGTGATGAAAAGTGGGCAGCTGAATTTAAAACATGGTCGGTAAAGCGCTGAAGATGACCCACGCATTGGGAGGGCTTCAACGTCCACAACAGAAAAACTTTAAAAAAAAAAGTGACATAATGGCTGATCGAAGATTGACGATTCAGGAGCTAGTAGAGATCCTGCACATTTCATATGAATGGGTACAAAATATTATCACCAATGAAATGGGGGTTTCTAAGATGTCTGGGAGATGAGTGCCAAGGCTTCTCACCATCCAGCAAAAGCGTACTCGTCTTACGCTTTCAAGAGAGCGTTTAGTTCTTATTAGAGTATCCTCTAGTTTTTGAAAATATTTGTGACTGTGGATGAAACCTGGGTTCACCACAGTACTCCAGACCAAACAACAGTCTAAACAATGGATACGATGCGGTTCTCCGTCCCCAAAGAAGGCTAAGGCGATTCTGTCAGCCGACAAGGTGATGACCTCCGTGTTTTGGGATTCAAAGGCGGTAATCGTGGAAAAGGTAAACCTAGGAAAAAGTCTAACAATAAATTCTAAATCTTACGTTGGTCTCCTACCCGTTTGACGAAAAACAAATAAAGGATAAAAGACCGGTAATGCTCCTAAAAACAGCTTTGTTCCATTAAGATAATGCCTGTGTATACACACATCGGTACAAAGGATGGTTGAAATTCTCAAATGTAGCTTCCAATTGCTGCTGCATTCACCATATTAACCTTATTTGGCTCCATCAGACAATCGTCTATGCCTAATCTAAAGAAACACTTGGGTGGACAAAGATTTTTACAAATGATAGGGTGGAATCTGCTGGTGACACCTATTTTGAGGGCCACAGAGAATCATGTTTCAAAAGTGGCATTATAATGTTGAAATCAATGTGGAAGAAATGCGTTGATGTCGGGGGGTGAATATATTGAAAAATAAAAATATTTGTTAAAATAAAAGTATTTCATTACTTGGTTAGGCCGTGAACTTTCCAATCAATACAATACAATTTAATTTTACTCCAGTAGGTAGCCATTCCTACACCTGTATGCGTCATTTCGACTAACTTCGCAATAATGTAATTATGGAAAATTACCTATTGTGATAGTTGCGAGTATATAAATTAGTTTAAATAATTTTTGATCAGTATGAGAATCATCAATTATTAGAAAATAATGTAATAGTGAAAATTGCTGACTAAATAAATATTGTCTATAATCATAATTATCATAACAATAATGTGATAGTCATGAAAATTGATAATCGAACAATAAACATGTCAACATTTAAATTAATGGTCAAACCCAGCTATAATGCCTTCGTTGAGAAAAATAAAAATTATGCTCTTAGCAAATGTCAACTCGCGAAACTCTGGGAAGGACAGTGCGTATAGGGCCCTAAATCGCCTTTTGCGATAGGTTGTGAGTAGTTTTTCAGCGGACTGTATTTTTGATATTTTTTAATTTTGTGTACTCGTACCTCTCCATAGGATTTCTCACGTTATTCGCTCGACGACTTCTCAGCAGAGTTCCACTTTCAAGAAATAACGCAATTGCATTGTAGGTACGAAGGTTATTTATTCTTCCTTACGTGTCGTGTACATTTTTCCCAATTATTTTATTGTTTGGCTATTATTTAGCCTTTATCGACTCACGCCCGAAATAACATTTTCCGTCGGGGTCGCGCCGGCTGGTCGACCGCCGACCTCTGGCTAATTATAGCAACGAACTAGCTAATATTTTCTACTTCAAATCTGCGGGCCCAAAGACTCCGCCCCTTAAGAATACTATTGGCAAGCTGCGAGCTCCCCCGTTTGGGTTCCCGCGCCCAGCGCCGTCGCACACCCCTCATTTGTCGTCATGGATGCTTCAGCGATCTATGGTCCAATCAATATTTCTTTACTATATTGCGCGAGTCAAACTAATTCCCTTCGACGTTACATTAATTATGCTAAAATACTTAAACTAGCGCAAGACTTAAATAAACTATGATAAACGAAACGCTTCTTCGGGTTTCATGCAATTTAAACAGTAGATAATTTCTTAGGCTAAATTAATCTGCACTAACATAATTCTATATAGTGGTTAGTCGAGCCATTTCAGTTGCTGCAAGGGTGTGGGGAGGTTTACATTTATAATATTCATAGCATCGCAATCGATAAAATTTCTTTATGGAAGTAGTGTCGCGTTTGACCGTCTGCGCCTTCTTCACAAAAAAACGAGGGTCCGGTTGCGCTGCCAACGCATGCCTTGGGCTTCATTGATTTACCCGCGTCTGAAAGAATTATTGCCCCTTTGAGTCTTTGTTTCTTTACATGCTTTGTATATTCTAACTTAAGAAAAGGACGTCGCTTCCTGATTCTAATGGCAGTCTCGTATTGCGTCCGTTTCCCTTGAAATTTTGTCTTTTGTCCTCGACGCCCCTTTCAGACTATAAATTTATGGTTAACACGACCGGCCACCCTAGTCGCATATTTTTCCTTATCCGATCTTATACTTAGATAATTTGTCTAATAGCATTATTGATATTCTTTGAATATGGATTCACCATTATCTATATCTCTTATGTCATTTTCTCTAATTGGTTCTCTCCAAGACTTCTGTTATGCGCAAGGAGCTTACTATAAGAACAGAGGTTTGGTGAAGGAAATCTTGCTAAGCCGGTGCCGATTAAGGTGTAGGTCAAGTTTATTTCTCGTGCTGAGTTGAGGAAAATCACTATTCGCCGGGACCTCCGACATATTTTACGATTACCGTCTCGATGAAAAACGACTTAGACGAAGTTCTTGGAGAAACTCTGTATAGACTCCGCACTGTCCTTTTTTTGAAGGATAAGAATTCTCATCGAATTTGCTGCCATTCTCCAGAACATTAGCCCATATGTCATATAAACATACAAAATGGAAATAAGCAAAGTAAACAAATAGATATAGCGGCCTCAAAGCCGCATAAATTTCTAATCCTTTTTATTGTGTAATAATTTTTATTGCATATTTTTCAATACGCAATCCACCTTCACATATTCCAAAATTATTTAAATTGACAAAGTGTATGTATATTACGTATTCTACTAATTCCACAAAGATCACGAACAAATAACAATTGTTAAGAAAAGAAACAACAAATGTTATGGCGAGAATAAGGATAATTACACATCCGTGGCTACATGTATATTTAAAACGGTGCCTATGAAGTTCTTTAACTTGTTTTAAGAGACAACACAAACAATGAACAAAAAGTTGTTTTGTACAAATGCACAGACGGTCACTAAAGTCAATGAACACTAAAATAGAAAACAACGCTAATAAGCACGAGGGCCCTTTTCTAGTCGAAAATAACACTTTTGTCCTACTTAGTCGCGGATGTTTAGACAGGCAAGCAAATGCACGATAATTGCAAACCACGGCGAAATTTTAATGGATATATTAATATGTTTAAACAGCATGTTGACATTCGCATTCGTGCCAATGCGCGAAGAGCCCGCTGCGAGCGATCTGCGTAAACATAGAGGCCGCGCTATCCCGATTAGGACATACACGTGAGAATGAATTTACTGTTTTTTAACACAAAAAAAACGGTCAATCTATGTTAGAGCTTAGTGTTTTATCCATTGACAAGAGCTAATCTAAAAAAATCGGACAAACATTTCTAGAAGAAGAAGGAGAAGTAAAGTGCCTATAAACACACCCTACAGTTACAGCTTACGGAATTCAACTCGACAAGACATTATTTATATGGGTTGCAATTTTAACAACTGGGATATGAACAAGAAGATAAAATTCCGCATTGAAAAATCCAAAATTGCATTTATAAAAAAAAAATACAAAGTTGAATTTGCAGCGTAAAGTTTGAAGCATCCGACGTTTCGGCGATGTACAATGCCGTTGGCCAGGGTAGACTAGAGTGCTGTCAGTTGTTTGCCGTTATTGCTTCATTTAATGCACTTTTCAGATATACTCTATTTTCTTTCTTCTTTACGCCGATTTTCTAAAATCGAACGAGACGAAGATGACGCCAATCATCTAGTGTCCAATTAACCTACCACTAACTTAATTAGATTTTCTCGATAACAATCCCGCCAAAATTTTACAAAACATACATGCTAAAACCGGCAGGTCACGTCTGCAAATCAATTCCGAACGAAAGTGGCAAATATAAAATACTGTTACTTCATAATTTAGATGATGCGATGACAGGCGTTTTGATAAGTAACGATTAGTTCGACGTATTCGCAGACTGATTTATTTATTCCGAGAACTGTTCAATGGGAGTCGCCCGCGAATAATGAAACTTTTGATTGACTGCGACAATTCGTTAATAAGCACACCATGCCGACTGATAAAAAAAACGAAGAGAAATGTAAAAGCGCGCCGCTTCAACACTTGCCGGTCAGGTAAAAAAACCGACTACTGTTCCAGGTGCAATCGGATCGCATGGCAATCCCGTTTTTATTGGTGTCAAGTTGGACGATTGATTGTCTGCAAATCGCTGTATCTTTCTTTCACACCCTGGTGAAATCATCAAGCAACTGTACATTTTTTATCTGTGCCTAACGGCAGGTTTACAACGACAGGATGCGTACAGCCGCTATTTTCCATGGCTGGCTCAACTGATTTTCGCGATGTTGACGATTCCTCGTGGCTTGTTTAATGTTGGATTCGGGATTAGGACGAGAATAAAATGACAAGGGCGCCTGTCATAATGTTTATACCAAATTTACGAATCATTAAAAACGAGCACGTTATTTGAATCCTGGTTTTATTCCATCACAATTTTCACTTACAATGAGCTCGATTGCGTTTCTTCGTGGACTAAAATCGGAAATTAGTTTATGTGAACGAGACCGGGCAATACGTTAGAGCGGAATGTGAAAGAAACGGTTATCCCTAAATTTAACCACCGAAAAAAAAGGAGCTAAATATGAGGCAGCACTAAATGTGTTCAAATTTATTTGGATGGCTATAAGTTTGGCAGGTAGTTTTGGTGCGGGACAATCGACGATTGTTCATTTCATATTTCGCTCTAAAACGTTTTTCATCTGTCTCGCTCGCATGATCTAATTTACATTATTAGTTCACGAAGAAACGCAATCGGGCTTATTGTGCACATAATATATCATTACGCTACTCGCGTTTTGCGATTACACATAGATCTTTCTTTTTTTATTTTGTTGTGTGGGGCTTTTTCAGGGTTTAGTGAGCCTTGTATCACTGAGACCATTACTGGTCAATTGTGATCGCCATCGCATAGTTACGTGCGGAGCCTTGCGTCTTTAAGAACCGCATTAAGCTTTGGCGCTGGATTATTTTACCTCTTCAGCTTGGAGGTAGTAGCCGCCCAGGTAGGTGTATCTTTTACGAATCAGCGGGCCGCATTTGCACATGAGGTGCATTCCTCTGCATCTTGGCAGAACCTGCATACTCTAGTGTCCCGGAGCTTAAGATTGAGCATGTGTCTGTTAGGGCCACAATGCCCCGTCAGCGCCCTCACCAGCATGCATTTCTATTTAGCGCTAACGCCTCATGAGCAGTCTTACGGTCGTAAGCTTTGATAAGCGCTTTAGAATAATTCAAACCTGGTATTACAGCGGTTGAAGGATTGTTCTGAATATAGTTTTTGGAGCATTCAGTTTGCCAGGCTTTTTAGTACGTCACAGCAACGTTCAGGGCCGTGTAATGTTGCCTTTCCTCCAGCCATAGCAAGTTCGTCGGCTTTTACACTTACATAGATCTTAGAAGTTCCACCAAACTGCGTCAATTTCATGTCAGGAGAAGGCAGAACGTTATATTTAAAACAACACGTAAAAATCCGAAAAAATATTCGCATATTATTACTGGCGACTTGACTAAATTTATATATGTTTTAGGTACCCCAAACAGAAAAAGAGTAAATATTGGAAAATCAAATATAAAATAGGTTATTTAAAAGCGAGCTTTACGGGATTAAAACGGTTACAAGGGTAGTTCCTTATACAACACGCTAACACAAATTAATCCCGAATAAAAATGACAGTGTCGCGATCTCGTTTTATATAAAGATCTACCCCGTCACCGTCACCGGCCCCCCGTCGTATATTTGGTAGTACCTGTAGCAAGGGGTCTCAATTAGTACCATAATAGCAAAAATATAATTTAAATAAATAAAAAATATTGCTAGATCACGTAATCTCGTAGACGTAGACATAGATAATATACCAACATTTCAGTCTTGTTTAAATACTGTATAACGATACACATCCTATGTTATAAAATAGAACACATGAACATTATCGAAATGAACAATAATTTTAAAATTAATACTAAAAACGTAACTAGCGACATTGTTATAATTTAAAATAAATTAAATAAACGTTTCGGTGCACCCTCTACCTTTTTCTCGTTCGTGGCGCTTAAATGCATGTCCAGCAAGTGATCGCAGCGCGCGGCGATGCGCACATTCGCGCAAACGATTGCGCCAGATTCAGAGATTGAATACTTTCGCGGACGCGTCAGGTGCGCTCGCACGGCGACTTGTGCAATGATCATTATCCTCGTTACTTTATTTAATTTTATCACGTTTAATGTCAAATAATTGAATCCGAACGACCGCCGAGTCATTGTCAATTATTTATCACTTATCTGCGTTGCGTGATTTGGAAACGAGCCGTTGTTTCGGATCTCTATCTAAAATCGCTTGCGCAAGCGAATTAGCTTATTAATTTCGATCTAACGACCCGTGCAGAAATAACCATAATTTGACACATAAATATAATCTAAAACGGAAGCGATTCTTAGATTTCCTCTATAATTAGTATAATTGCTACAGAACTAATTAAGAAAAAGGACATTAAACAGCGGTACACTGTCGCTATAAAAGTATATTATTATGTAAACATAATTATGTCGGCATTCTCATCATGAGTTACATCTGATGAAATGGAAAAGAAAGGCGGTGATGTTGTAGTTTTGAATGTAGCAACAACGACGACGCAAGGCGATAGAGATAACACATACACAATCGCCATGATGACTAGGCATTTAATTAAACAATTGAATTTGTCTTGCCTAGTAAGTACCTACATAGCTGCATTAATTTAATGGATTCCGGAAGCGAAAAGATTAGGAATGGATTATTTCTTGTAATGGCTCTGTTATTTTCTTCTTTGGCATTAGAAAGTATTTCATGTTTTAGAGTTCGTCGTCTTATTCAATCAGAATCTGCGTCAAGGTCACTTGTTTCGGCGTCATCTTTGATGAGCACAGTATATCTGTAGGCTGTTTCTGCTCTGACAGCTGATTTTGAACCGACAGAGAAAATGTCGTTACGAAATGACTTCATATCTTCATCACTTTCACTTTCTACGTTTAAATCTCCTTTGAAACGCGAAAGAGAATGACATCATTTCGTTTACGATATTTTGTCTATCGATTCAAAAATCAACCTCGGTGTTTCATTCGTCTAAGTTTTGGTTACCAGCTCTCTAGTTAAAAGTTTGCCAGGGTTTTCACTGCCTCGCGTTCTTTGCTATCCTGGCACCAATATTAGAAAAAAACTTTGTCCGTGTATAACACCCTCAAAGGCTTCTTTCTCGGTTGATCTAAAGTTTCCTGTTCGGTAAGTTTATTTCAAGGTACTAAGATTGTCCAACTTGGAAATGGATAAGAATCTCTTATTGTTTTCTTGATATTACTTGCATTGCTCGATTATTGTGCCCTTTTGCAGGCCTCATAAGTCGACCGTCTCATTATTATATTCAGAAGAGTCACTGCTACTCACGACGACGTTTAAAAAAACCCTACAGAAAAAAATATTTTCAACAGCATTTTAATAACCAACGCTCGACAACGACCATGGTAGATTAATGTATTCAAACATTCATTCCTTGAAGAAATAATACATTTTTTAGGCATCGCGAGGATGGGAGTAGTAAATAGATTCTAGTGTTTGCTTTTGCATATACAAAGAACGAATCCGATAAGAAAATTCACGACTCTAGGCGCACGTCATCGCGCGTATCTGTGAAATTCTCTATTTGATTTATCGATATGCAATGTTTAAAATGCGGCGTAACGGACTCGCACATATTTTATGTTACGGCGTAAGCCCGCAATTGTGGAATGTCACGGTACACCGGTGACTATCGACAAATACAGGGGTCGCTCGGCGTGTGTTAGAAAAGAGACAGTATTAAGTATTTATAAGTCAACTAACACTGCTCAAAATAGCAAACCCAAAAAGACGCAATAGATACCCAACTATCTCATTAAGAAGCCATTTTTAAAGATCCTTCTCAGGATAATTCACAACAGCAATTCACACAACAACGTGTGCAAGATTCTGCTTCTCAATCCCACCAAGACACCACGTTTCCCATATCCTGACCAGGGCCTCCTTACTCAATATGTCTCACTGACGGCAGCTCCACATAGCGGTAATTGTATTGAAGGTAGTTCGAGCTGAGGTCCCGGTCCCCGTCTTCTTCTCTGAAAAAATAGATGATCCAATAGAAGTTCGACTCTGAGACTACAATGATCCGATCAAACGAACATAAAAACCACTCGTCTACGTACATTGGAGTGTGTCAAAGTTACTGGCGTACCCGCCGCCATCCGGGATGTTTCAACGAAGTTTATCGTAATATCATCCCGAGATGAAAGTAGAGAATTTGTAGACAGCACAATCCACTTGCCCAGTTCTGCCACCGCCAGTGAGAGACCAACGACTTACAGCGAGGCACTGGGAATTTTCAAGCCCAGTGGGGCCCTCGCGGCCTCACTCCCAGATTTGGTCAGATCCCTCCGACCACCCGTCTGGTCGCATGTTCGAAGTCGCTTGCGCGGCCTCTACCTAATGTGATAACGCGGTATTATATAAATCGGAAATATCGCGGACCCGAGGCATTCTTTACTCGGCGTAATCGCCCGAGATAGGTTGTTTCTAAGGATAGGTGACATTCAGTGAACATCTACCCTCGCGTTTTAGGGAATATACATTCCCAGACTCTCCCGGGTCTTAGTCATTTAACAACAGGGCCGGTAAACCGACCAGTGCGTCAGCCGTCCAGTTCCGCCCGAGGTTACGTCCCGGTTTCACCGGGTTGGTCCCTCTTCGAGGAGGCTACTGGATAGGAGCTGCCCCGCGAGTTGAGCCGACCAGATCATACGGAACCATTTCGAATCAAAACCGACCAGTGCATCAACCATCCAGGGCTGGCCGAGGTTTTCCCTAGATCCGCCGGACATCGGTTTCACCAGGTTAGTCCCTCTTCGGGTAAGCTGCCGGATGGAGGTTGAATCGTGAGTCGGGCCGATCAATGATAACAAAAGCTGGCCATCAGCACCGAGCTGTACGGTCCTATTAGGCCCCGGCCCCACTCGTCTACGAACAGGGGTAGTTTCACTTTTTACGCAGCTTCCTTCTGGAATAAAATCGGCCAATCCTTAAGAAATAGTTCCATCCAATGTTTTGGCTCGCTATATAAAAGGCAACTCTTGGACTAGTCAAGCTGAATCGGTATAAGCAATAAGGTAAAATTAAGCTAAAACTGAACTATCCCCACGATTTTCTGGTACCATTTGAATAGTAATTTTACTGGGGAGCTCGTTGGAGGAGATACCCAACCATACCGCGAACCAAATTATTTGGATATAATAATGAATAGTATCCGTAATGCTTGGAGACAGCAACCTTAGTAAACGGTTATGCACTTTCTCCAGCCTCATGAAGATTCCAAATGGCAGCACTGACTGACTTCCTCTTTTAGTGGCGTAGGTCGGCACTAGATGCAATGTGGTCTCTGTAACATCATTATAATACAGTCGAGCGATGTGCACGTTCACTTGTAAGAAGAGTCCTCAACAATGCCCTTATAAAATTTGTAGTTCAGACTCGGCCGCGTACTTCAATCAATCTTCGCACATGCGCTATGAAAAAATAATTTTAGATCGCGTGTGATAAGGTGATTTTGTCTGGGCGCATGCGTCAAAAGGTAGTAACGGGTTTGCTAGTAAAAAAAGAACTAAGTGGATTAAAATCAATGCAATAAGTTGCGTGTCATACATAATAGTATAGGCAACATGAGCCGTATGCCTGTGGTAAGGTTTGCCGAGAGTAGAAGTTATGTCCTACTGTTTACCTTTCAATATATTGTTTCATAACTTGGATGGAAAGTATCATTAAACAATTTTATCAAATATGATTAGTTCTTAGGTTTTGTGCCATTTTATCGTGCGTGGCACGCCATAAAATAGTGATGCCACTACCGCTGCACTGGCGATACCGTGTAATATAATCTTCGTCCATTAGACACAATGGCGTATCCACTAAAACGCAATTTTTCAAAAGAGCGAAAAATGGAAAATACCTTGAGTGAAATCGGGTATTATTTAATATGCGGAAAATCTTACTACTCTGGATATTTATTTAAATTTTAATTTTGCATCTGATAAGGCATCCTAATTTTAATCTCGATGTTTAATTAAACTGCAAGAGTATTTTTATACTGACCACCAAAGTTGTATGCAAAAAAGGAACCTCATCCCACTTTTTTTGTGCTCGAGTTCCATGAATCCAATGTTAATGATTTTGAAATACGTAGAGCTTGTAATATCGTCACTATATAGTAACATTTTTTTATAGTTACATTTTTAACGATATAACGCACAAAATACAACGTTACTCGCAAAAGAACGTGTAATTTGAAATGATGATTTTGGATCACCAAGAAACAATCTCACTAAAACACATATGACACATATGTTACTAATACATACGCCATGTACATATGAAAAGTAAGAAAGTGTGTAAAGTATCAAAGTATTAAAAATCTGCAAAAATCGCAATGGTTTGAGAGGACCTTAACACTTCTTTTGTTACATCGTCGCAAGAGTTCGCATAAAAACAAATGCGTTGGCGGCGTGGTTTTTCGTAGCCCATCTTTTAACCCGTCGTTCTACGAGGTGGAAAAAAGACTCAAAGGGAAAAAAGCGTCCCAGAGCGCTCGCATCGCTTGTAAAGTGTGCTCGTCGGCCATCGCGCGTATGAATAATCGCAGATCGATTTGTCAGCGTCCGCCGCCCGACGGACATCTTGACAAATTAGGACGCGTCCTTTGTACAGCCTCATTTATTTGTTCGAATAAGGCGCTTAGGATGTCTCTAGCGAATGGCCAATTGGACGATACCCGAATTTCGAGTGGTTTATTCAGGCGCCATTGAAGAAATTATAGGATTCAGCTCGAACCAATTAAATTCCGATGCTATTTTCTATTTTCTGTTAAATAAAATTATGGATTACATAAGGTAAACATTTTATAAGTAGGTTATATGTATAATTCTATAGTCAACCACCAGTCAAATTCAACAGAGATTTTTTTAAAGGGAGCTGTAAATCTTAAGAACAGCAGTAAAGAGCTGCAGTGCAACTCCGACTAAACAGTAGATACAGGTAGTAAGCAACACCTTCCAGAATACAGAATAAATATTTTTATTTCTATTTCCTTACAATATTACATTGTTTAGGAATACCACATTTTTAAGCAATACTAAAGTAACTCCACCTAAAACAATATTAGCTACAATTGTTTTTAAATCCTTTTTTTTTTATTTTATTATTTGTCGATGTCATTATATGCGTACATGTTGTTTTTTTTTCAGTAGGTGACCTTTAATGGAAAAATCTCAATATTTTTGTTTTCTTTCAGTTCCTCAGGCAACCGATTAAGAAGCCTTGCACTGTATGCAAGGCTTAAACAAGTGGCTTGGAACTTGGTCTGGTATTTTAGACATATTAAGGGACTTGTGTCCACTTTGAATGATAAAGGTAATCAAGATTTGCATTACTATTGACAATGCACAACAGCAAATGCAGTCCTTAAACTCCCCGATCAAAGTTTCAAATAACTCATCACTTGTTGCAGAATAAGAAAATCTTACATGGTATATGCCGAAGAGAATATCAGGAAATGTTATCACTACTCAAGATATACTGATAATATGAGACTTGAGAGTTTACAGGTGAATAAACCTAATGTTTATAGAAAGTAGCCATGCTTGTTACACCCCTCATAATTGGTCTATTATAGAAAACAGCTACCTACTCTTGTTATGTCTTAAAAGGCTCGTCGAAATAGAACGCGTGATTAAAACACGCCAGACGCTAAAACAATGACGTATCTTTGTCCGTTTCGGAGAGAATCCATCAGCGATTTGATGTTCCCACACCAAACGAGTTGAAAATACACAGATACTGGAAAGCGATGCGCGTTGTATTGTTTCGCAAGGCATTATATGTACTAAATTGCACAAACAAATTAAATATTGCGCACTAGCCGGCTCATGAGTTAAAACTAGACTACATAAGAAAGTGCGTAATCTAGGAAGTCGTTTAAATGAAAATAACTACGCAGTGGTTTTTGTAAGTGCCTGGAAATAACAAAGTTTAGTTGTGCAGTTGGTTTTTGTTCTTCAGCTGATGCTGCACCTGATGTTTCATAAATAAATATGCGCATACAATTTTACCTTTCCGCGATGTCACTCTAAACTCACAGTATTGTATTTACTCCAAATAGAGTTGGCACTTACCTGGAACAAAAAGAAATAAAACAATCACAATCGAGTTATAAATCACAATGGCGATCACGTCGTTAGATTAGATTATATTGAACCGTGCTACATCAACCAAGAATACTCCAGCCCAGTATACAGATATATAATGGGTCACATGAACACCTGCGAAAAGAATGTATACAGAGGTGAGACTCATCGACTTGGATAAAATTATAGAATTGCATGGTTTAGGTGGTCTTTTGTTTCGTCTTGTCACGTGGTTGTTACGTCTGTTTGTATATTCCATCAATGTTATATTATCGTGGCATGGAAGAAAAATTCGTACGTACATATTTATATCATAGCTTGGTCCAATGAGTTGTACGATGACTATAATTATCGTTTCCCGAAATTCGGTTTACTATTCAGCGTGTGGTCGCAGACGGTGACTCTATCGTTTTAACGTAGCCATCGTAAAAAAATATATACTTTCAATTTTCTCACATGCTTCAGTGAATCAATCTATCGATATCCCAAACCTGCGAGTTTCTGATGAGTAAATGTTTTTAATATTGTCCTCTTGCTTTCATTGTAAGAGCAGAGTGATCGTTTACCATTTTTCGTTTCCGTCCTGCTGTGCGTTTGTGTAGTGTCACTGTGAACCAATACATTTTCACCTATTTCTATGGCATTCGCTTGATCGCTATTTCGATGTATTCCATGTATTGCTTCAGTGAGTGTATATACCCCTTGCGACCTACCAACCTTGCGAATCCCCCTGCAATTATGAAGCGTAGTATCTCGTCATCCTTGCACCAAAGTGTTAATTTTCAATATTAATTCAATAATTGATTGGGCTACTTGCTGCAACGGTTTTGGAAAATATGTTTTCCATTCTGGGAGCTAGGGCATAAGACGAGGCAAGGATTTCCTTGGTAGAATCGGAAACCAAAAAAGTTTTCTACTTCAATAAATACTTGACTATTATCCTGGTAAAATTCCGCTGCTCCGTCAGTATTCACTTCAATGTGTATCTCTTTCTCCTCAGGGTTTGGTCTCTGCCAGTGACCCCCTTCAGTTGAATTCGGTCCTTCGAGCCGTATTAGCATCAATCTGCATCAAATAGCGATAGCAGCGTCGTGTGAATATACTAATAGTTAACTCCGGAAATCGCGGCACGTAACACTCGAATCGTTTTATTGTGTTGTCTTTCCCAGCGGGCGAGTTGCGTTTCGAAACTGATTAAACAGATGAAACGAATAAAACGGCTATTAAAAATGGATCAATGGCGCTGCTGGCCAATGATTTTGACACAGTTGCACTCCGATAGCGTTGAAATCTTCGATCTGAATTGCTTGAGTCTATTTTCGGTGCGTGTTGAATGTGGCTCGTTCAGATAACGTATCTCGCGTTGTTCCCCGCGACGCGTTTCGTTTTAATACATAGCCCAGCAAAATTAAGTATTCCTGCATCAGTTTTCCTTTATCATCGATCCAATCAGTGAGTTCCTGATAAATTTTACGACGATGCCCTCCTTCGATTCACTCGATCGAGTGCACGACCACATCATATCGCTATTAATATATTCAAAACGTAATAAAACTCTTTCCAGATCTTTACGATTCATATAAGGAATGATATAAAAGATGCTATGCGTTGCATAGCTTTTTAACAGCCTCCAACCGCCGTACCTTAATATAAAACTCAAACAAACGGCGACACCCGATCATTGCATGTTTATTTGGGCTAGAATGTAGGCATCGGAGAGGCGACCACGTAACGGAACATTTTACTGGCGAATATTTCGATCCGCGACGACATAAAATCTCCTTGTTTGCATTACTGAAAGGCATTTAGCGATGTTTGTGCAAACGCGAGGGGTCAGGCGCATACTTAAAAGGTACAGGTGGTTGTAGAAGAAGCGGTATTTTCCTTTTAGGCATCTGAAATGAACGAATGGAATAGTGACAATTACACAATTAATAAAATTAATGTTTTTTTGTAGGCTGGTCGCGGATTAAGGTGTCGCCTAATGCAATGAGCACGTCAACGGATTACGTTTAATAAAACATGTCAACGCGAGAAGTTGTACAGCTGTCAATTGTGTTAAACGGCATTTCAAAACAAAAAAAATGTAGAGATACATCTACACATAGAAATAATTGATAAACTGTTGTTCATTCAATCTATGGCCCTTCCGG
This sequence comes from Micropterix facetella, assembly GCA_027564375.1. Taxonomy (NCBI): domain Eukaryota; kingdom Metazoa; phylum Arthropoda; class Insecta; order Lepidoptera; family Micropterigidae; genus Micropterix; species Micropterix facetella. The sequence continues at coordinate 3,538,745 of JAOPUG010000215.1, forward strand.
ATTGATGTTAAAGGATGCAGAAGACGCATTTTGGCTGACGGATGGAGTCTCAAGGAAGAATGTTTCATACAATCCACACCTTACAGCCGTATAACAAGACGGGCAACCGATGTCACGAAATGAGACAAGATGGTATTAATGTAACGGTTGCATGCAAAATTAGCAGGCACTGGTAGTCAAGTAAATTACTCAATCTCATGAAGCTCGAAGGACTAATTATTCACTTTGAAGGCTACCGGAACCCTTGCCTCATGTGTAGTGTGATAGGTAAAACCCTAAGAAGGTATAATAGGAGAGAGTGAATGCATAGTGTCATTCACTCTATGTCTAACCCATTTTCTACCCGGCTGACACAGCTAGAATCATCATTGAGCGGTCATTGCTCGTGTTGTTCACATCCGTATGGCGGACTCACGACTGGATTTGCCAAGCCAGGTTGAATGTTACCCATCGAGGAGAAAAAATATAGAAAGAAAAACAAATAATATATTTTTAAAAACCTGATAAAACTGTTAACATGTAGAAGACGGCATGAGATTGAAACCAGATGAAACACTCTTAATTTGGAATTCAGTAAATTAAAGATGATATGGTAGTTAGGGATTGCAATCCAGCAGCATTTTCAATCCAGCTGGATTTTTGCTGGACCAACATTATTCCAGCTGGATCCAGC
>JAOPUG010000215.1:3629035-3643247 GCA_027564375.1 Micropterix facetella
TTGAATTATAAAATATTTTATAATATGCCTCTATTTAATAAGAAAAATATAAAATCAATATTAACTTTTAATAATATATAAATATATATTTTAAAAAAAATATTAGATTATTATAGGTATTAATATTCCCACTAATGGGTCCAAAACGAACGAGGGAACGTAAATTGGAATTAAAGGACCTTGGACCAAAATAACAACCTTTATAGGAAATAATACAACAATATTTCAATCCGAAATTGCCATGCAAGAAAACCTGAATACGAAATGAAGCTAAATCATTCTTTTTCAAATAGAGAAAAAGGCGAAAACTGTTTACTACATGTAGACATAAACTGAGCTATATATGTCAAGATTTAGTAAATGGTGTATGATATTGTATGTTATAATTAGGCGTATTATATGCCATAGACAACCTATCGGTTGCCCTGTGGCGTTATGAGAAAATACTGTAAATTGAAAATAGCTGTTTTAGAGTAAATGGGATTCAAATTTTTATACTAGGCTCTATTCTTTTAGCCTTTATTTGCTTTAATTCTACAAGATAGCCGGCAAGGTTTCTGCCTGATATTTTGAAGCAGATACATGAAACAGTCATCGTAGAATCGTTACCACAAAACATGGTATCTCAATGTATAGTGTTTAGTCACAAAATGATAGGACTCTGAAAGCACTAAACGCGAGGAGAGTCGCATTCAAACTAGTCTGGGATACCCTCAAACCCCTTATTGAACTGGCTTCTATGAATATGATAATCCCCGCGCGGGCACCGGGATACCACAATATACAAGGAATTGACGAAGCAGGTGTCTTGACCAGGGGAAGGGTCAACGAAACACCTCAAAATATCAGACTGCATCCTAAAACTTATCACGAAAAAGTGCTGGAAAGAGATCTTGAAATCTAATGGAAGGGCGCGCCCGGAATGAGGCAATCCAATGCCCTCACTTTAGCAAATTTATCTAAAGCATGACTCAAACTGGGCAAACCCCAAATAAGAACCGTGTCAGGACTAATGACGGGGCACATTCCGCTCAACAAACACCTCACAACCATCGGAAAAGGGACCGATCCTTTTTGTAGAAAATGTGTTGTCAAAAATGTCACTGCACTACATGTTGTGTGCTTATCCCGATCTAAACGAACTGTAATATTAAGTTATTACTCCTATGAGGTGAGTGGGCTACCGGACGCGGATCGACGACCATCGACACCACCGTGAGCGTCCCACAGTCGTACAACTGGGTCCGCACAATGCATCTTTACAGGCGCCCACGCCAGGGCCATCAGGCAGTGCGGCCACACCATAAGCCGCCGCCTCAATGAGATATAAAGAAGAAGAATAATACATTCCCTGCTACAAACGCTGATCTTTGAAAGTGAGAATGTGGGATTCGCTACCAACATAAGCAAGACGAAGCACATGATCATAGGATTGTGAAGTGAAACTTAGATTCATATACGAGGGTGAGCCCCTATGCTCCCACCCTTGACATATTTCCTGTTAAGGTGAGAAATAAAAAGTATTTTTAATGGAAAGCGATATTCATATAATTGACACCCCTGAATTTACAAATCTACAAATGCATCGGTCGAGTGTTCACTAAGTGTCGAAATCGGAGCCATCGTGTGTGTATGACCAAATAATTGCAAAAATTGGTTAACCCAAGCAATATAGGCAATCCAAGCCGACTTAACTGTAACTTTAGGGGTTTGTGCGGGGTCGAATGATAAAATCAACAGGTGGTGCCGAGGGTCTAACTGTGGGAGAACATCCTGTAAAGATCGACATGACGGAGGTCCTTCAACCACCATCACTATTGAAGCGAATGACAAAAACATCCATGATTTCAATTTAGCAGACCGAAGAGTCACACTGCTTTAAAGTGGAGAAAACAGGCTTTTTATTCATATTACATAGCTAATGTATTATACATTAAAAAATATCGGCCAGATGTATACAGCGAATGCTGTCAGCATATCACAAGCGGGCAAGAGAGGAGATTTGCCGACGACTTTTGGAGACATTCCGCCTAGATACGCAGAACTCTTTTGAACGATACGTAATAATGGGTGAAACATGGGTGGATAACTATGATGCAAAGATAAACATTCAGAGTAAAGAGTAGAAACACAAGGGATCCATACCTTCTCGCCAATTTAGAGTTGTCACATCCGCCGGCAAAGTTATGGCTTCAGTATTCTGAGATGCTCAAGCGGTATTGCTGACCAACTACCTCTAAAGAGGAGCTACCATAACAGGCTCCTTCTATGCAAAACTAATAGCCCAATTGCGTGAGGCAAAAAGAGAGAAGAGGCGAAGAAGCGGAGAAAGTTGAGGAAAGGGGTGCTCTTTCCTCAAGACAACGCCCCCGTGCACAAGTCGCTGGTTGAAATGGCTGCCATTCGTGATGCAGGGTTTGAAATCATATACCACCCACACTACTATTCTCTAGGTTTGGCTCTGAGCGAAAGCCGGCTGTTCCCAAAACTGTATGAAGATATTCGAGGATTATTTTTGACCAATGAAGAAGTCATGTGCGTAGTAAATGGATGTTTTCACAAGGTCGGAGATAATTTCTTTCAAGAGGCGGCCACGGTGTCAGAGAGAGCCCTTACGAGAATCTTATGGATCTGTGGAAACTTATGGATCTATGGATTACCCTTATGGATCTAACTTAAAGGGGATTATATCGAATATTATTAGTAGGTCAGGATTGGAGCAAAGGGCTTCATAGATCATACGAGCCAGAAACGTAGAATAGAAGTATTAGAAATATAGTGTTTTAGGTAAATAATCCGGCTGTCCATCACGTATTTACAACGTACCTATACTATCCTAATTCGATCTGTTCAATAGTGAAAATATTACAGAGTTGAAAAGATCCGTCCTTTATAGAAATCAGATCGCCGAATACGCAAATTACGCTTAAAATTGCCTCCTGGCTCAGGTTTCCGAGTAAATTCACTGTTTATATTTCAAATATAATGCTATGTACGACTAACAACAAACTTTCCTTTTTATACACGCCGTCGTTTTGCGCATCGCTTGTTGGAAACCTCCGAAGCGTCACTGCATGATCCATCAGAAATCTGACAATGAAACTGACCACTTCCCGATGTAATGCGGTTCCGTTGCATTTCAGAAAAGTCCTGATGGAATGGCACTACTTTTCGTCAGTAAAAACGCCACAAATCGTAAGCATTGGCGCCGAGCCAATAGCTTTATCAACAACGACAGTGCCAATGTATTTGTTTGCCTTATTTTTTTATTTCATTTATCGTAATTTCATGTATTCGTAATTCCATTTCATGTATCGTAATCCCATAGCGTTATATGTAAAATGTAAGCAGTACAAATACTCAAAACTCTGAACAACGACAGAATTTTAAAGGTGATTTTCGCGTTCAGCAACACAAAATTTATAAAAGGTGGATAATTTAATTTTGGTAAAAAACAAAATATTAATCAGACGAGGTAAATGACTGAAGGTAAATACAATTTTACACATTTTAACTTAAAATGTATGGGTATAAAAGAAGTTGTAAATATATGGGAAAACGATTATTACATTCGTTGTATAAAAAAAGGGTTACAGTTACTGAATTCCAGAGTAAAATGGAATCAGAAATTTAGCCAAGGTGGTCGTTAGATCTGGTGAAGCTGAGAGTTGTACATCATAAACAGTAAAACAGCATTCACTAAACGTAGATATGTAAACACCTCTCTCCAATACATACGAAAACGTTGCAGCCTGTCGCGTCCGCTAAAACGCGCCATTGCAATGCAATCCTAGAAATCCGAAGCTTACATACTCCGAAGACTGTGATGGATTTCTGTCGCTTGGTGCCTTAAAAGGAGCGTCGCGGTGCGTGAAGGTATCAGGGGATCATGCATACGAAGGAGGAGACTGTCCGGACGACCTTGCTGGTGGTAGAGCGATGCACATAATACGCAAGCGTCGTATTCACGTACGGGCTCTCTCACACAGCTACATACACACACGACGAGTGAGCCAGGGGCGCTCACGGAGGAATGTTGGACTGCGGCAGGAAGTTGGCCCATTGTGATACGGTTTGAGGCAAATACACACTTAACAGCGAGCTTTAAAGATCATGAATTATTAGCAGATTTTATTTTGTATCAGTATTCTGAGGGCTTAATAAAAAAAAGTCTGGTTGATTTGCAACTCAGTTTTACACGCAGTTTTACTCTCAGAAGTATCGTGCATTAGGAACTAGACAATACATAATTGGCGATTGCCATGCTAGTGATAGATTGCGCTTAGTAAGAAAAAGAATGGATAACAGCCGATATATTTACATATAATTAGCAATGGATTCCACCTCTCATCAAAGGAAAGCGTCCTTTCTGAATGTGCGCCTTATTTAAACGGATTTTTATTATATTTTGCACACATATTTTGAAAGCGTGTTTGAAGTCAGTTTATTTTAAATTCCAGGCGATATTCCATGTCATCTAATTTTATATGCTGTGAAATAGTATTTAAAAATTGTTCGTGAATCGATTTATCGCTTACAAAATTCATTTCATTATCTTTCAGGAAGCACTATATCGAAATTTCATTTGAACCGGCAGAAATTGTTGTATTCGTAGTGTCGATTAATGCCTTTTATTTTCACTCACTGTTTTTTTTTCTCAACCGATATGCACAATATAAATTTTTAAGAAAATGTCAAACGTCAAGTCAAAATATCACGCATAAAAGGGGCACGTTTGTACTATTTATAGAAGATTTTGAAATCGATGGTAGTCAGCATGTCTTCTCAACGAGCATTCAAAATCTTACACGAGCATTTGAGAATAAAAAGCTGTGATGGATGCCGCATTCGCTCACAGTTGATCAGAAGCAACGCTGAATAGATGAGATCAGGATCGACAAGTCATTTTGACTGCTGACAGAATGTAGTCTAAAACGTGGACACCCGATTTTATTATAATTTTAGTTGACTATCTTGAAATAATAATTGTTCAGAATTGTTGCTAAGTTGGAATGACGAAATTAAAATTTGAAAAGCCTCAATTCGCTATGAAAAAAGTATTAAGGCGACTATGTATGTAAAAATAATCACACAAATCTCATAAGAACATCTCATAAATGTGCCGAACGAAGACGGCTCAGCGCATTTGTAAGAGAAAATTAATAGAAACGTGCTGTAAAAATTTAAAAGATACTAATATTTTATTTGAGAAAAAATCGATGGTACTGCAAGTTTAAAATGTAAAAAATATCAAAATAAAGAAAAACATATTTATTAGTAAATATGGATGACATTTTATATAAAAAAATATCGAGAAAAACTTTTTAAATTCCGCGATAGTTATGTCTTTATGACTATTGTTAAAATGCCTTACTATTTTTTTGAGCTTATTGGTCCTGCTGTTTAGTGTGTAAAATTAAAATTTCGTGTAAAATGTAACATGAAAATTTCCTGTATAGCTCCCAGATTTATTTGTTTTTCTCGAGAGACGGTAAACCGAATACACTTGGAAGCACATTTTTAAAGCTGAGGAGCACCTGCCTTAGAAAGGAAGGGAAAGGTAAATCAATCGGCTAGTACTCTAGCAACTTAAGAGTCAATATAGGAAAGTAGGAGAGTAAATATCTAGGATTGTGAGGGCAGTAAATAGTATTTACCCATACTAGGTACATTCTGATTTTTGTATTGACTTTTGTTTGATGTTTCCTTGTATCGTTGATTCACTTGTCTATTCCCCTTCGCTAGTTTCCATATCCGTTTCATCCACTTTATTTCTGGCACTGCTTTCTACCTATTGGCTTTGTCCTCATTTATCATTCTCATCCATATACACCTGCTGTGTATATCCAAACTGTTATAAGTAGGCATAAGCGGTGACTTTCTGGAAGTACGTGACCGCAGTATTGTATACAGAGGGTCCTCATTTTATTGTGATTACATTTCCTTCGAGAAGATTGCAATTTTCTGTTCTGGGTGGCAGTTTCTAGCTGTCCGAAATTTTCCTCCGTATGTATCTTTCGTAATGCTTATGTCTCGATCGTTTGACCTTTGTTAAAACTGCTACTTTAATGGCGTATAACTGCTATCTCGATTCATTTATTGGGGTGAAAATAGCTTCATACGACTTTATAGATGTATGAAGATAAATGTGAATATATTTTATTCCACACAAATTTGCACACACATCGACTAAAAAATAAAATATATTAAGTGTGCGAAGGTTACTACAGTTATTTACACTGCATACGAGGGCGGGCTAGTACCAAAATCGTTCGCCCCAGACAGCCCAGCGAACGTAAAACTAAACGGTAAAATGATGAACTGAATAAGAATGACAATTACAAATTCAATGTTTTATACATACATAACCAGCTCGATCCATTCAATATTATGATTCACAAAATGAACAACATTCGTAAAACACGAAGAAGGAAGCAACTCCTTACAAGTCAGTTCGGAAGCAACTTAAAGTGAGATAAAATCTAAATTCTGTGGTTGTCAAAGCCGTTGAAGAATGGCAAAATTAATAGACCTCATTGCAAGCAAGAAAACCGACTGGTGGACCATACGTTATGATCACAGTGGCGTCGATGATATATAGTTTAAAGGCATATGCGAGAGAAAATAAGTCACCCATTCCTAATTGAGAGCACCGATCAGCACTCAGCAGGAATGGCAATGGATAGGAGACCGGTATCACGTAGGTATGTAAGTGTAACAGCAACTGAGGGAGAACGCCAAACTACGACAAGGAATGAAGGAATGAGAACTGACAAGACGATTCTCTCCACGAAGGACACAAACATCTTACAATTATAAAAAAGTGTTCTGGAAGAAGGCGATGCTGCGCAAAAAAGCGATTCAACCATAAAAACATGTTTATAACTATGCCTACTCTGAAACTGAGGAAAACATTATTCCGCTCTCCCACGCCCAATTCCTAACTCAACTTTAATTCCAACATTGGCTTAGGTTCTTTTAATACCGGTCGATAATTCCTACACCTTCCCACCTTTCATGGATTATGTGGGTGTTCTCATTCCACAACCATAATATGCCCCCTAGTATATTGGTGGACTATGTCAGGGTGACTCTTGATGGTAGGATCTAATCTAATCTAGAGACCCTTTCTAATTCTAAAGAAGACGACTCAACCGCACAACAGCGATGATCCTAAACGCAACTAATGTGTCCCTACCTCTCGCACAGCTAAACTAAACCTCAAGTAAGTCCTGAGACAAGCTGAACGCGAAATAACGTAACAATTACTCTAATAACTCGTGAACATAAAGTCAAAAATAGGTCATAAACACAGTCTTGCATTTGAGAAAAAGAGAATTTCTGTCGTTCGTTAGGTTGCACATACGATAGATGAATGATGAGAAGGACGGCTGCAATCAGCGTAGGTAGGCAACAATAGAGGTGACAGTACTGGCAAGTACTTATCGCCTGGGATCCATCTCGTCGATCGTGACAAACCAATCGCTCGCATGCAGGCCTTGACATATCATCCAGTGGCTGACAGATCACGCCACTCTGCCGCTCAATCGTAAATTACCTACTAGTAGATATAAGGATCGATCTCAGTGTCGGATCGGTTCAGTAACCATCGAGTCGTATGTCGTTAGTTGATAAATTTAGTAGCATTCTTATTTAACCTACAGGAAGAAAGAATGCAGTCAGTCATTCAAATACGAAAATATCCTGATATCATTGCTTGTTCTCCTTGTCTTGGTTTCATTTGCTACTTTGTGCAGTGATTATGTGGCTCTTCTAAGTTCTTCTATCTCCCTGTTTTCTACTTACATAAATTCTCCAATGGCTTCTTGAATTTTGGCTTGGCTTCAGTTGTTTGAGTCTTCTAGAATTTGTAGTCTTCTTAAAGTTTCACCTCTTCAGCGGGCAAATGGAAAGTAGGAAGACCGATAAACATGGAGAGATTCTTCTAATCATGACATAGGATACACGATATGACATTTACAAAAATGAAAGAGGAATGGGGAACATTGGCACAAGACTAAATCAAAATGTGTAAAGCAAAAAGGAGGTATATAAAATGGATAAAACGTAAACGGAAAGTAACGAAGAGGAATAAACAATTAGATCAACAATACAAGGAAACATCAAATAAAAGTAAAAACGAAAAGATCCAAAATAATCTAAAAATTACGGACGAAAGAAGTGAGAAAGAGACATGAAGACAATAATATTTACCGCCCTAAAATCCTAGATCCTCACCCTCCTATTTCCTTATATCGACTAAAATTTCTAGAATACTGGTTGAACCTTTTCCTTACTTCCCAAGGCAGGTGCTCTGCAACTTTAAATATGTGCCCTGGTATATTCCGGTCTCAGGAGCACTCCTGGCTGGGGTGATACAATTCATTCATACATTAATTCCTATGAATGTTCACCTCATATTTTGCTTCTTTTGCAATTCTGTCATGGCTAATTCTATCGTTCTTCTCGTTTACTTTCACGAATTTTGTATTGCGGAATTCAGTAACACTGTTTAAGGTAACGACTTTCTAAGGGTATTTAATTCCAATTCTATTTTGAGAACGCGCTCGAGGTTTAAACGGTGAATCGTGGTCGGCTGCAATGCAAATGAGTTTGTCGTAGTCGTAGAGGTGAGTAGGTGCTCATAGAAGAACATCATTACTAACAGAGCCATCATCATTGGCGACGGCGTAATTACGACGCTGGCGTCGACCTGACACGGCGGGAATTTTAATGGCAGACGCAGCATCAGCTCCACCCCGAAATGACGCCGCCTGCCTATCGGCCTTCCAAGCGGTCGTCCACCCGACCGACCGAATTAATTCAAGTATTGTAGCGTAGGGTAAGACCTAGCTTAGTTATACAGCGTGACCCATAAGTCCGTAGAATTTTGATTGTCGAATTTGGCCAACGGGTTGCGTTAGAGGAGTGTAAGCTGGTTAATGAATGAGAGACCGCTTCTTGGAAAATTATTTTTCATAGAGCATTTCGTCGGAGCATCGAGTGCCTTTGTATAAAGGAGGCCGTAAATTTTATCAATGTAATAATAATAATAATATTAATAAAGTCTATTTAAATTTAAAAAATAACATACCATACGGCAAGTTTATTGTCTTATAGCATACCCCACATTAGGGGCCTAATGGGGCATGTGCAGCTCGAGCCATATGACCATCTTTCTTTATACCCGGTCGGCCCGACTCATGGCTCAACTCCCATCCCGCAACGTCCCCGAAGAGGGACTAATCCGGTGAAACCCACCTTGCGGTCGGACTTGGAGTAACACCGCGGGCGGCCCTGGATGGTTGATGTATTGGTCGGTTTACCGGCCTTGCTCAACTGATGACTAGCCGGGGGAGCCTAGTTGCGTAATGTTGCTTAAGGCACGGAGGTAGGTGTCGACCTGTCGTCGCCTACCCTTAGAAACGACCCGAAGGCCACGGGTCCGCGATATTTCCGAGTGACGGAATGCCGCGTTATCACGACAGGTAGACTTCGAGCCTGGAACCAAACTGGCGGATGGAGAAATACGTCTAAATTTGGTAGTTATGGAGTGAGGCTAGCCCACCGGGTAGCTTGCTACCCGGTGTCTCGCTATTTGGCATTGGTTTCTAACGGGCAAGTGGCGCAGTTGGATAGTGGATTCGTTACGTCAAAATTCTGTACATTTCATCTCGAGGCGATATAAAGATAATATTCGTTGAAACGCCTCGAAGCGACGGGCTCGCCCGAGTATAGTCTTAAATCATAGTGGTGTCTACATTCGCGCTTTGTAGAAATAACAAATTAAAACAATACTGTTTAAAATACAGACAAATTATAATACTTAAAACTAATATTGCCCTATGAGAGATTATTGGAAGAGGAAGGAGAGAGAAAAGGAAGAGGTGGTTACCTTATAGAGAGGTAGTACGCTATGCGGTGAGCCTTAAATGATTTTATAGGCGAGTTTCGTATATTTAATGGGAGATCATTTCACAGTCTTATACAATGGACACTGAAAGAGTATGAGTAGAAATCAGTAGTAGGTTGAGGAATTTTCAGTATTTTGTCAAAGAGTGTCATTTGCATAACCTAAATGTAGCCTTATCACCTCAAATGATAAGTAATTGTCTAGACATGTTAGAGTAATATAGTTAAACTTTAGAAGAGAAATGAAGAATTTTGCAGACGACACAATACTTTTATTCGAAGACAGTTCCCGGGAAAAGTATTCAAAAAAGCAATAGCTGGACTTAGACAAAGATAAAAGCAGTTAAACGCACATTTACTAACATTGAATAAAGGCGAAACGAAATACACAACTTTTAACATAGATGGGTGAAGCAAACCGAAAATTGGAAACTATTTGCGATTGCATAAAGAAATCGGCACCAGTGCAACCAGGCTAACAAAATTAATTTATTTATGTAAATATACACGTGACGTATTGAGTCCCGCTATGATAAAAATTGATATCCTATGCAATTGCTCAGTCTATAATCAGTTACAGAGAGATCAACTGGGGCGTTGTAGTGAAAACTACCTATTCTTCATGCGCTGATAATGACTCAAAAGACCCTTATCAGATTAACAAGAAACATACCCCTTTTCATCTGAACACATCTTTTCGAACTTTTAAACTTCTCGAGGTGCACGAACGCTGTAGTGGCGTTATTCTTCTGTTAAAACTATATTATATATGCAACACAACATTACTGATTGTTCTTTTATTTGTGATCTCCAAAGAAGCGGTTGCCGTGTGGGCGACGTCACAAGTGTCTCATCCCATCGTATAATTCGAACTAGTTGACGCGGCTGCGCCGCAGTCGTCACGGTGATGCAGCGTGCAGCATTCTGTCCTCCTCTGAGCATTCTTACTTGGGCGAGAAGGGAACGGGAAAAGGACAGCACGAGCGATGAGGAACGAAGTGCAAGAAATCCAATATTTATTTATTTAAATATATCATTTAAATCCGGCGTAACCATTTGACAATTATGTATTTACGGACAATCTTAATGTACTACTATGGGAACGACTAAAGTGGATCCAGCAAGCATCACCATTATACAAGACCGTGCAACCAACAAACAGCGTCCAAACAGACATCAACATAAGATATTTTTAGCAACAAAAAATTACAACATACTGCCTTCCGACATACACACGCCATGAACCTACTTTACCTTAGATTTAAGGGATTGGTGACACGGCGGCTTCATAATAAAACGAGAGAAGAATGCGAGAAGTTTAAAGAAGAAAATCGTTTAAAAATAAACATATCCACAAAACTTCAAGACAACAAAAATTTCTCTTTCCTTATTTAAAATCAAAAATGTCATTTTTTTATCATTAACATATTTTTTTTTAGTTATAATTTAAATTTATTAATAAATCGCATATATACCAACCCGATACCGACAGAGTATGTCAAGTGAGGTGTAAACTCCTAAAAAAATAATTTACTAATCTTGTAGTGCTACTAATTTACTAATCTTGTGCAATGAAATGAAATACAATAAGATGTCGAACAAATGTAATAATAAGATCGTGAGAATCCTAACTGAGAATCTATAAGTAGAGCGCTAAACTTGCTGAGAAGGTCAACGCAGTGCATTATTCATAAGCATTTATTATATTTCCGCCACAAAATGTAGTTATTACAGCAATTAAAAAATACTGACGCTGCTCAGAAACTGAACGTTGCAAATCAATTGCTTGATAATTTTCTAACGTTTAATGCGACGATGTGTATATAAATTACTTTTCTGATATAAATGCGCCGAGTCCGCGTAACGTCAAATATCATGGCAACTAAAGGTTGAGCCCCAAGTAGTATAAAATATATATTTAAACAGAATTAACATCTTGTCCTGTTTTTGGAAATTTTGGAGATCAATTTTAGCAGCTCTAGGCTCTAATCAGCAGCCTGAAGTCTTTAACGTCTGGTTTATATTCTTACTTACGGTTCCAGGATAGACCCGGCATCACATACCTGAAACAAGCAAAAAAAATCTATTATGGTTTAGTTATATTCAATCTCGAAGCTGCTGCACACAACAAAGATTATCCAAAAGCAAAAACTAAAAGCAAATGGTGACTCTCTCAGCTGACGAATTTGACGTCATGTCTAGGCAGTGGTGTGCATAGAGTGTGGAGTTAGGATAGGCATTAGAAACTATGTTTAGAATAATCCTTCAACCACTGGAACAACACACCAGTCTTGAATCATTCTGAAACGCTAATCAAAGCTTACGACCGTAAGACTGCCCATGAGGCTTTAGCGCTAAATCGAAACAACCTAAACGTGCTGGTGAGGGTGCTCACGAGGCATTGTGACTGAAGTTAAGCCCTGGGACACTAGAGTATGATGCAGAGGAAACTCCGATGCACCTCATATGCGAATGCAGTCCGCTGATGCGTAAAAGATTCACCCATCTGGGTGGCTACTACCTCCAAGCTGAAGAGGTGAAATAATCAAGTGCCACAAGCCTAATGTGGTTCTTCAATAAAGCTAGGCTTAGCCGGAACTATAGTAGATGGTGATCACAATAGACCAATAGTGTTTGCAGTGATACAAGACTCACAAAACCCTGAAAAAGCCCTATACAACAAATAAAACACAGCCGTTTGTCGTTCATATCCCTGCCACATCTTGCCACCCGAGAGTGCGCTTATTCTCCCCATACTGTGAATTTATTTTATAGATATAATTAAGATTGTTTCCAGATAGGCTAGCATTCATATTTATTAGCCAAGTACTAATTCAGCTTGTAATGTCGTTTCTACATAGAATTTGGTATCGTCCGCAAAGATGCTGGATAATGACGAAATACAGCTGTAATATAAGTAAAGTATAAACAAGACAGGCCCTAGGACAGAGCCCTGGTGTACACCACGCAGTACTAGATGCTGCGGTAATAAGTTATCACCGATTCGGACTCATAGTGTTCGATTGGATGGAAATCCTTTTATTCATGCGAGCATCTGACCTCTGATAACCAACAGCTATATTAGTACTTTGCCGAAGGCTTTTCCGAAGTCAAGATATAATATGTCAATGTTTTTGTGATTTGTCAAAATCCATGCTCCAGTATTCTAAACAAAGGAGATTAAATAAGAGGTTCATTATCTTTCGCTCTCTGCCGTCCCAAATTTATTTAATTCTGTTTGGTCTCTGCACTGCAGATTTTACAGAGGTATTTAACTATGTGGCTCTTCCCTTATATTACAAAATGGACCCACTGCCTACCCATGTATGCGCACAATTGGTGCTCATAGTATATTCTGTCTGAAAGACAGAGGTTATCTCGCCATTGCAGCCGATGTCTACCGTACTAGAGTCAGAAGATTAAGAAATGTATAGACAAATGTTCACTCAAACACAATATACAGAGAGAATAGAAAGCTCACTCTCGGGTGGCAAGGTGCGGCGGTGATAGGATGTAAAGGAAATGAGCAGTGGGGTACGTAACGATAAACGCCTGTGTTTGTCGAAAGCATGTCCCCGCTGTGTTTTTTTCTTTTTTTTGGGGGTGTGGTGGCCATATGATGAATGCTTGAGTTTTCTCATTCCGCTTATAATGTTCAAAAGCACGAATGATGCCTGTGGTGCAATTGTCTAGTAATCGTATTACGATTTGTGGTAGCCATTACGACTCTTGACGTCGCTCGCTTCGATTTCAATTATTTCAAAGAGAAGCAACTGTCTGTATACTGTGATTTAAATCTCCACCAAACACCCATGCTTTGAGCTGAGCGTTGTTGCTTGACCTGGGGTGTATTGCTTCGTTTTGGTATTGTAAGTACGAAAGACAAGACACAAAAATACTACCACTATTTTTATAAAGTTTAATTATTAAAAAACTTTTAATACAATTGAAATATTGTGCAATAAAGCACTATAGAAATAGATAAAATATAAATAGATATCTGTTTGATTACTCAATGAAAAATAATATTTTAGTTTTATTATGTTATGATCACAAATATTCCTGTCTTTTAGTGTCTTATTTGTTGTTAGACAAAATGCCAGATTTCCACGACTTTCTCATTTTGGCGTGAAAATGCCATTATAATGAATGCCATTAGAATGGCTCACCTACTAAGTTCCCGCCAGAGTTAGCGATGAAACGCTTTTATTGTCTCCAAATATTTAATATATCTCGTGGTCCAAGGGTTGTAGTGCAAAGTGGCATATATAATCTAAAAATAGACCATCGTCCCTCGCTA
>JAOPUG010000215.1:3663409-3674476 GCA_027564375.1 Micropterix facetella
CCCACCCTGGCGAGGTGGGTGAGTGAGTTTCTGGCGAGGAAAACAGACCTAACATATGCAGAAAAATGTGATACAAACCTGAAATCAAGATTCAAATATATCGCTCTGGATACTTTTTGGATCTCAATAAAAAATGAGAATGCAGATATATCAAATAAAGCTATTACTATGCTATTTCCGTTCTTAACGACATACTTGTGTGAGGCTGCATTCTTCGCACTAAAAATATCAAATCCAAAAATAGATCAAAATTGGTCGATATGGATATTGAAATGAGAGTCTGTTACAAAATTCGTCCATGTATTGAAGAGCTGTGCAAAAGTCGCCAGGTCCAAGAGTCGCATTCAAACTGTTACATTAAACTAACAATGTAACTAAACTAAGATAACTAATAAAATTAAACTGTATTCCTACTTGTAAAGAGTGGTTTTTTATGAGTGTGTCTCCAGTGTAAAATTCTTTAGGTGTGTCGCAGAGGAATAAAGGTTGAGAACCCTGGCTCTAAACTATGCCCCGTTTCTAAGCTATACGAATTATTTAATGGACCATAGTTGTGTATATCGTTACCCAACTATATATAGTCCACATGTTAAGAAATTATAAATATATTAAAAACAAATTACTGGCCTCTTTGGATATCATATAACATAATAATAAATTTAGTTATAGTTTAATTTAAGAGCTTTAAGGAAAAACCAAAAAAAATGGTGAATTCGACCATAGTTCACAGCTCTAAAGCGAAAAATATTCCTAAAAAATGGCAACACACGCAAATGATGGTCATAAGGATTCATTGAAAGTGTGCGTCAAAATGGGTCAGTTATAACGAGTGATGCCACGATCCATGCCACTCTACGGCCGGTATCTGAGTCTTTTCCAACTTATAGTTATTTCAATTTATGACCTCTTCAGAAATCGCAATACGAAAACAATAATTTATGACTGAGCAACGTTGACCCCGCTAGCATTAGACGTCGGTATCGTAATCTTCTAGGGATACCATTCGTTTGTCTTTTGTTCATTATTGCATGTCGTTGCAAGCACATTTATTTTATTGGCAAAGCTCCCTGACGTTGCATTGACATCGGCTGACTGATATGTCACACACAATTTAAACTTCTCTGAGAGCTACAAGTGACTTCCAAACCCAGTGGGGGAAAAACGTAAGAAAGAAAGAAGTAATTTGTGAGATCTAGTATTTATATAAATTGCATGCAGAACAAAAACATAAACTACTAACATTAAATGTCTTGAAAATGTATATAATTTAGTAAACCTGAGGCAAAAAGCTACATTGTCAATCAAAACTACGAAATGAAATGAAATCCAATGAAAATAATCATAAATTGGTAAATGTTAAAAATACATCCACCAGTGCAACTGGGACTTATTTAATATCGCCCTTAACCCCCAGGACAATTCGGTATATTGTGCCCCCTCCCCTCCGTTCCCCCTCTAAAAGCCATTTCTGGGTGTGGAGACACCTCACAAGCGATCTGATATAATAAAATCAGAAATATTCATTTACGATTGTCATGACAATTGCAAATGAATAACTTGCCAGGAGGAAAACCCAAGGGTTTGTCAAACTTTGGCTCGTATGATTATATTCTGACTACTCATCATTTTTGTCTAAACAGATGGTTTGACTCCAGGCGACGTGTATCTCATTTTACGTGTCTCATCATGGTCAACATCTTTTCTTTTTGCGATTTCTACCGTTATTCCGTTTTAAGCAGTAAAAGTGTAAAAAACCGTAAAATTCTGACTTTTTAACGCCATTGAATATGAATTTGATCAGAGGCCGAGTCGAATACTAATGCGAGACCACGGCCATACCAACGCGCCGAGGCAAGGTGGTTTCTACATCGGCCGATAGAGGGTATCGTTAATCAGTATCGAACGTATCATTAACTTAAATAAATAATATTAATAAAACAAAATCAATGACCCCAGGCAACATGCAGCTACCTTATTTTACGCATCTCATCATGGACAACAACTTTTTGCCATTACTAGCGTTTTAAGATCTAAAAATGCAAAAAACTGATTTTATGGAGACAATATGTATGGCAGGTACCCCAGCCGTAGTTAGTACAGGCCCAAAAATCTACTTGGCTCTGCGCATTGGCCATAAATATCGATTGACGAAAGAAAATTGTAAAATGTATGTATTTATCTGTAAATGTAAAGTGTACTGAAGTTATCGTAGAACATGTTCTTGCATGCTTGTAAGACTTCGGCCCCCCGCAGGGCGGGCCGAAGTAATTCTGAACATTATACATCTTCCGTTGTCATTACCTACTATAATTACATCTGTATTGGCCACCGCTCGAAACAAGGATCTAGTAGGTTTCAGAGCCAACATGATCTACTTCAATTAGGATCTCGCCTTCTGGCTTTTTTACTTCAATTATTAGGTAGACGAATGAAATGAGCGCAATATTCGAGCTTGTGAAACTTTATTGTCCTCGATATTTCTAAGTTCTTGCTCAAAAGCTATGTACGTAGTATCATCTGATATGTCCACATTTCGAAGGCTTGCCGATTTAAACCCCGTATCTGTAATGATCCAGCTTTCCATCCCATATAAAAATATTGGAAATACGTAGCATTAGAAGTGTGCTCTGGGAGAAAAAATCCAGCAGCCGCAATGGTGAAACAAAAAATGCCAAAACTTTAGGTATTACCTACACACTTAATCTGTATGCTATGCCTAGATTAAGTCGGAAATATATGTTTAGTAAGTTTTCGATTAGACATAACCCAATTCTAAGCAGTGACATGACGGTAATATCATTGCACTGGATCTCAACACATTATTACAACGAAATTCCATTTTTAATGGCGTCAATGTAAGGTGAAATGTATGAGTCGTTTGCCAGTGGTTCAGAATGAATGGTGTACTATGCGTATTTCCAATACCTACGTTAAAATGCAACGCGTAGGTTCTCGCGCTACAAGACACAGCTGACGGCTGGCAGTCAAGATTACTCATAACAAATAAAAGTTCACAATTTCTATGTATGAGTGTAGTTTTGTCGCGCGTTAATAGATGGCGAGCTCGTCTATTTAAAGCGTAATGTCAATCGATAGAGCGCGAAAAATGTAGTAATTTTGGTCGTTAAGTATTGCAAAATGGCAGATGGATGTCTTAGTTGGTTGGAAGGAAAGATCGTTTATGGAAGGATTATTTCACGGTTTGCATGATGACACCATATACATTACCTACTGGTACTATATACCTACCTGCATAAATCGTAGCGCGTACAAAAACCTGACATAATTTTGCCTAGCAATATTGAGTGATCGCAATGGTGCTACATACTGCTTTCACAGTTTTAAAGGTGATACTATTTTGAGGTTATGAATGGTACCGTAGCATTCAAAAATATTGACAGAACGCATCTCACTGCGCTATACAGTGCTGCTTTGCCGATACAATAATGATATGAAGTTTCGAACGTAAAGGCAGTCAGTTTATTCTTGAGAAGCAACGTGTTTACTACAGCCAGACTGGTAAAGTCGGTAACGACGTCTTACATTCTAGGAATGATCGTACACCATTTTTATTGCACACCATACATTATCGAGCATGGTGACCTTCTTGTCGGAATCGTGTCCTTGTTTGGCCATTATTTTAGTCAAGGAGATCGTTATTTAAGGAGCTCTTGTCTTGGTTTTTTCTCAGTGCATATTTCGAAGGCTTGTCTTCGAAAAGCGTGTATGTAAGTGTCCATCCATTAGAAGTCTGATCTTCAGATGTAGGTTAATATTTCTTCCGCGAAATATCTTTTTCATCTTAAAACACCTGGATTTTCGATGCTGATTATATCACCTTTCCCTTATTTCAGCTGTTAAAATGCATCCAAGGCATAAAAATGTTATCAGCATTCTACAGTTGAATTCTGATAGTAGGTGTGCATACAATTAATAAAACTATTTCATTTCTGGAGACATGGCATCCCGCTTCCATATCGGACATTCCAGAAGTGGGGCGAAGTCGAAATTATTTAGTTTAGTTTATTTTCAGCAATTACAATAAAACTTCCAAGTAAAAATAGTACATATTAGAATTTTTTGACAAAGACCGCATAGAAAGACACTAACGCTGCACATCGGAATGTCTTCAGACGATGTAGGCCTGGTTTTCAGGACATACTGGCATTGGCACCTATAATAATAAGAAACACTTTATTTATTTTAACAAATGGGCGAGGTTATTGCTTTGAATCAATATATTAAAGCTAACCATAGCCTAATGGTAAAACATGTTTAGCGGTAAAATAATAACATCAAACTATTATTAAAAACACATTAAGGCAGGAACATTACAATTAAGCAGAAAAAGAAACATAGATTAAAAATTTTAAGAAGAAAAACAATAAACCTATAATGACGCAGGTAAGGGGAGGGGAGGGGACGAGAGGAATTTATGAGTGAGTTTTAAAGTGTTCTTTGAGCTTTATAAGTAATATATTATACACAGTACCAACATAAAATATAAATGAAAATAACGATTATAAGAAAGGATAATGCCAAAATGGATTTTTATATTTGTTCTACATCTTTTATTTAATTTTCTTTTTCCTTTTTTAAAACATATTTCTATCCATTGCTTTTGTAAAACCAACAACCGAACCCACGTCATATTAAACAGCTCAACATCTATTCGAAACCCCGACCGCAAAAAATCTTGGATATCAGGCAAGATTCGAACTAATGAACTCCGGCATGAAAGTCCGACTCTTTAAGCACTGAGCTCGCAGTTGATTGGCTTGATAAAGTAGTCGGTTGATGCGGAAGCCACGTGCGTCTGTATTCGCTTTCAGAGATGCGCGCGTCGAAATGTCACGGGGGCACCAAGGCCTGGGAACCGGCGAGCGGCGTGTCGGCCGCGCCTGCCGTCACCTACAACAGCGCACTCACAACAGATACCTGCTATTTATTATACATAACGTGTCGATGCATAATATATAATATTTATGCACCTGTACGCAAATTATGAATAAGACAAAAGCGGATTTTACCGAGTGAATTTTGAAGAAACCGATGTTTCTGCTATGTTACTACAACCGCCGTTGTCCAGGGTATACTGAACTGCTGTCAGTTGTCCCCTGTTGTTCTGTGGGTAGATGGCATACTGCTGCTGTTACTGAGGAGATTATAGCGGTGGAAGGAAAACGTGGGCGTATTTTGATCTGCAGCTCACATGAACGCGTTGACAACATTTTAGGAAGAGGATTTCAAGTAGTTGGGACTTTGAAACCTTCGTATCTAATCAAGTTCGGGCTCCTTCTTATTCCTATGGTTTCATTGTTCTTTGGATAGAACAATGGTATTTTAAAACTGCACGAAGTGGTTCGTTTTGCTATCCAAGATCTGTTCGCAGAGCGACGATTTTTCTCGCTCAATGTCTTTAACAGACTTAATGTGTTTTATCAGTGGCAATTGATGGTACAGGCACACGGGGATGCAGTAGTATTGCATCCTTTACATGTATCAGAGACCGAGCTATACTTTGGGTTAGTTTAAAGATCGATTTAATATCTAATTTGTTTAGCAACTTACTTATTCGATACGTCACGCACTTGACGTAGGGTTAATGAGGTCGATTAATGAGCTACGGTGTATTGGATCGTATATCGTAATATTTTCTGTGTCTATTTTTCCTAATAACATCATTGAAGTGTTCCATCTCCTGCTGAAAATGCTTACCGTTGTATAGGTGGTTTGCACTGAGCGTAGATAGTAGGTATGGTGGTTAAGATTAGGTAACATCAAGCTATGGGCGAACCCGATACACTGAGGCGTTTCAACGAACTTTATCGATACGTCGCCCAGAGATGAAAGCAAGAAATTTTGAACAATACAAGTCCACAATCAAGCTCCGCCACGGCCCGTTAAGACACCGACGTCTTAATAGCGAGGCACTCAGCAATCAAAGCTACACCCAGCAGGCTAGCCCCTAACTACCAAATTTAGACAGATTTCTCCATCCACCCGTTTGGTCCCAGATTCGAAGATCTCTACCTGTTGTAATGTACGCGGAAGCATTCCATCACTCGGAAATATCGCTGATCCGAGGCGTCCTTTACTCGTGATGATAACCGAGATCAAGTGATCATCGGATCGTTTCTAAGGATAGGTGACAACAAGTCTACAACTACCCCCGCGAAAATACATTTCAAGACCCCTCCGGGTCTAAGCCAATTGAGCAACATGGCCGTAAACCGGCCAGTGCGTCAACCGCCCAGTTCTGCCCGAGGCCCCAGATCAGCTGCGCAGCGGGTTCACCGGGTTGGTCCTCTTCGAGAGACCCTAAGATAGGAACTGCTGCGTGAGTTGGGCTGACCGAGTTGACAAAAGTGGCCATCAGGCCCAAAGGATGGTGGTGTGAGCTGGCATGCAAATATCCTGGGATTCCGATATACCGTATGTCCTAGACTTGTATTTTCACTGTTCATCCAAGAAAGCGAGAGTTTCGCAGTTTCAAAATCATTGTTACCTACAAAAGCCAAAACATTTTAATTTTATTTTTTGTGGAAACCGTGAGGTCGCAATGCTCTTAAGGAAGCTACGAGGTTCAGTGTCAAGGTAAATAAATGTCAATTCGAAGGTGACGAAGGTCAAATAATGATGACAGCGCCATGCCATGCCGACTACAGTCTGAAATCCGAGCATCCCCGTGAGAGATAAGCATGGCGGGGGGTTCGGGTTTCGGACGATGTAAGTCGATCGGCTCATGCATGTTTCTTTTTTTTATTGCAAGCGCGTGCACTAACGACCGAGACGCCGACATGGAGACGACAGGCGAAACCGCGAGCGGCGAATTACTTACACATCCGTGCACCGCGTGCATTGTAACAGATACACGGCAATAATATTATCACACAAAAAACATATGCTCTCACGCCGAAACCCCAGTATAGTGATGAGTATGAGTACTCCAAGAATCGGGTGGCTAACTGGTTATCTACCAACATATACCCTGTTTTCTTAGGTAACATACGTTTTCAGACTCCTCCGGTTTCAATCCCGGATCCAATGAACTTTACAAGTGCGGAGAGTGATGCCCGAGGGTATCTCCCAAGCGCACTGCAGATACACTACTGCTTACACATGCAGGATACAAGTGTAGGCAGAGTTCAATGAGGTCTCCCGGGGTAATTCGTCTCTTCGGCGGGAGCTGATCCACGAGTTGGGCCGACCAATAAGATAAACTGGACATCGTAGCTCAAGCTATATGGAACCGTTCGAGCACCTACATCGTTCAGTATCGCCACTCCCTACCCCTCCGTCCATTAGAAGCTTCATGGCTCCAAGCTTGAAACGCAAAGTCACGTTGTTTTGTGGCTGATCCAACGCATGGCTCAGCTTCCATTCGGGAGCCTCCTGGAAGAGCACCACTTTGCAAAGCAGTATTGTATCTGTCGGATGACTTATGTAAGCGGCAATTCCTCGCAGGAAAATTTTGCAGATACGAGGCGCCCTTTACTCTGTTTGCCACCCGAGTACGGGTGACCAACGTATCGTTTCTAAGAATAATTGAGATTGTCAACTGCTTCAGGCGAACCTGGCCACCCCGTAACGTTTCAACCTTTCGTATGGTTGCAGGTTCGAAGTCGCTCGCGCGATCCTTTACCTCAAGTAAGCGGCAATTCCTTACTGGAATTATCGCAGATACGTGGCGTCCTTTGCTCGGCACGTCACCCGAGATCGGGTGCCCTATTTATCGTTTCTAAGGGTAGATCCCTTGAGGTGCCTACTTACCCCCGCTCATTTAGGTTGCATTACGCTTCCAAACCTATCCGGGTCTCAGTCAGTGAAAATACGGCCGGCATTCCCGCCATGTGCGTCAGCTATCCAGTTCCACCCGAGTTTTCATCTCCAGATCCACCATACAGCGGGTTCACCAGGTTCGCCCCTCTTCGAGGAGGCTCCCGGATAGGAGCTTCCCCGCGAGCTGAGCCGGGCAAGTTGACATAACGGCCATCATAGCACAGTATCAAGGGCGTGACAGATTGAATAAGTAAGATGCTAAACAAATTCGATATAAAAACGATCTTTAAACAGACCCAAAATATAACTCGATCTCTGAGACTTCTGAGACCACTGCAAACTCAGGGGGTGTATAAAATCGAATGCAGATGTGAGTTAGCCTACGTTGGACAAACGAAACTGCCAAATCAAAGCTTTTAAAAAAGTTTTACAAGAAAAATCGGCGATCTGCGAACACACATTGGATAGCTGAACCAACCATAAGGTGCAGTTTCAAAATCCCATTGTGCTAATCAAAGAACAATTTTACTTTCAGCGCATGGTCCGGGAAGCCATTAAAAAAATAAACCCCGACCTTCAATAGACGACGGTTTCAAACTCTCTACTACGTGAAATCCTCGTCTTAAAATGTTCTCAATGCCCATCGCCGAGCGAGAAGACGTAACAGAAGATATAGTGAGTGTTATGTGCACGGCGGATTTTCAAAATTGGCACGCGCCGAGCCCGCCGCTCCCCCACCATTATAATATACGTAGTAACAATAGCAGTTTGCCGCTGCTTACCCGCAGAACAATGAATGACGATTGACAACGTCGGGTAAAAACTTCACGCTGTAAATTCATGTAATCTTATTTATAATGTCAAACAACCACGATAGTCTTCGATTTTTTGCAGTCTTCCATTTCCAAAAGATTATTATCATGGAAAGAAATGTACCAGAAATGAAATAACAAAGAAACACTGCTTTCAAGCACTTTTTCCACCAAAACATTAAATATCCTTTGTTATTATGTAACTACAGGATAACAATAATATTGATGCAAGGAAAAGACAGGCAAATATGATTGTGCTTTTCAAAAAAAAAACCTTTGATTTTTGAAGAAAAATCTTTGATGTTTAATAAGACAGGTATACTCGTCTAATAACTAGGTATTTATTCTTTGTATCGAGTATATCGAGAATGGTCATACCTACTCGTACAAACTCTGTAATTATAGTTACCAGTTTGAGGTCGTACATATAAATCAAAAAGACGATAAGTAGGTTACCTATTATTTATATGTGAAATATGCGATCAAGCTTTTCTTAAAAAAAATAAGTTCATATAAAATCAATAATGAAGTTGGTCTGTGTTGAAAGTGATCGTGGATTTTCTGCACTAGATAGTTTTGAGGAACTACCTTAGTTTTGACACTTTTTCGCAGATAATAATAAGTAATTATATTTTTAAGTAGTTGGTATTACTGTCGATAATATTCTGACTTAAGATGTATCGGCACCGTGTTATTCGCTAAACGCTAAACATAGCCCACGTCGCGAATAGTATGATGTAACTTAAATTAGTATGATGGTATGATGACCACGACCAAAATGATATGATGTAACTCAAATTCGTTTTCGTTCCGCCGGTATTTTAGACAAACCGAGAATGAAACGGCGCTCTACCTGCTCGCCCTACGAAAGAAAGAGATGGAAGTCTGCTTCAAGCTGTCAAACTCTCAAATATCGCATCGCTCTCAGCTGACATGAAATTCAAGAAAATTAATTGGATTCGATTTAAACATATTTGATTAAATCACCAAAATGTTCCCCAACCACGAATATTTTGAGAAAAAGACATTTCTTATCGAATGACAGCGATGCGATTACATCTCATGTGTTCATCATGCCTGCGTTCAGTGCAATACGCTTCCAAACACTAATGATTTCCACTATGGGAAGCGACCGCCTCGACTAATTAGGTAGTTTTATTAAGTAGCGGTTTATCCACTGAACGCAGACTCCCTTCAACTGGGCCGATTCTGTGCATGTTGCCGGTACTATGTTGACAGTTGTTTTTCCTTACATCGTATGGATTCGAGTACATAGCGGATAACGAATAGCCGATAGCGAATAGCTGCAACGACAGATGATAGGGCAGAATATTAAGAATTTAATTTCCTGCATTTAAGACATACAACTCGAGGCCGCTAACGACAGAATTCGACTATTTTTCTTTAAAGTGTATATACATATCATAACAGTTTTCCGAAAATCTACTGAATTGCTTCCGGTACGATATTATGATTTAACACTATGCTACTAACTTTTTTATTCGAGAGTAATTTGCATTGGCCCTTTGTATGAAGAATTATTCATTTAGTAGATTAATTACGACGAATTCCTGGGAAGAATGGGGTAAACATAAGCCACGAAAGGAGCGAGAAAACATTAAAAATAATTCAATAAGTGCAGTAAATGAAGTATTTAAAGCATTTATGTGAGTTTCAATAGGCATTTAGATCGAGTAATAATAGATTCACGATCTTTTCCGCGTTATACGACTGATGTTAAAATCCAAGCTTTCAGTCTGTATAGTGCATAAGAGGGTATTTCCTAGCCACGGAGGAGGAATTGAAATATACACACAAAAGGAGCCTACAACAATAATAAGGTGATTGCCAGACTAAATGGGATAGAAATTGCAGGGGACACCGAACGGTGAAAGGCTAATAATCGACATGAATTCTTGACGAAGTGAGTTCACTACAAAAGTCACTAGTTAGCACAAAAGCAGCTGCTTATATCCGTGCAAATACGAACAAAGAATTTCATTTTCTTTCTGGCAATTGTGCGTTCGTGACCGCGACACCACTATGCGTTCTCGACAGGGCGCCTGCGTATGGGCCCTTTCGTCCGTCGTGGTGTAAATAGTGAGGTGCTAATTTGCATAATGCGAGTACGGCATCTAAAATGTCGTACCTTGGCAACAAAGGCATTTCTCCGTCCCTAGATGGAAGGTGGACGCTTCCGTGGTGGGAACAGAATGTCCCCACGCGCGGGATATGTGTTGGGATGACGCGGTAAGGAAACGCGTCGCCTGGACGAGAGCCTTGTCACTTGCGGCTTCCTTTTTGGATCTGAAGACTGGATTAGACCCTATTATCTGTATTGGGTAAATACATTCATTTCAATGTGCTTACTCAATATTGACTTGGTCAAGAATCTGATGAGTGATGCATTCGACGAGCCTTTGTAAGAAAGGCCCGCGAAGTTTGCCGCGTGGCTGTATTGCCTACTTGCGGG
>JAOPUG010000215.1:3740542-3750851 GCA_027564375.1 Micropterix facetella
CTGGGTGGGAATCGAACCCACGACCTCTAGCGTAGAAGGCAGGGCTACTACCCACTGAGCTACGAGGCCCGTCTTTATACATTAGGAGTGAATTGGAATCGTTTAAAAGGTCAACTGCACGCGATAGGACCGGGAAACGTGTCGTTGAGCTAATCGTTTCATCCTCCAAAAACCATTCATGTTAAATTTAGACGACAACCAGGAAACATTAGACTAATCCGCGGCACGGCTTATCGAGAATCAGAGTCGACTGAAGTCGATACGATCGAGATATGAAATAATGTGGGCAGTTTATCGCCTTGGGCAAACTTTATCAACGAATTCCTGCGGCGACAGAATGACATCGGCCAATGTGCAACGGGGCCTACAAATAACATGTTACGAGAGCGCCGCGACTGATACGAGACGCTTTTATAATAATTGGTGGTAATTTACATCCAGTACCGCATGTAGTTTACCAACGAAGTGATTAAGAATATTTAACCTAACAGAAGACTACCTTTCAATAAAGAGTTCATAATGTGAGTCAGAAAAAGTACTGTATTGAAGTCAACATTCACGTTTGTGCAATACAAGTTTACACGTTACGCCACTGCTATGTTATTATTTATAAATCAAATATTGATAAGCGCTGATAAGGCACACAATTTGCGTTGGGTTGCAGGTACGTTAATAAAGTTAGGCAATTTGTTATACAAATATTTGTAGCTTGTATAAACGAGTTTTCGTTTATGGCTTCGACACGGTACTTCATTAATTTGGCAACAAATTCTGATTAACACGAAAAGTATTTGTTTAGGTAAAAGGCAATGTTTTGGTAATTATTGATTTAAAATATAACTCCATAGGTGATGTGATAGGAATTATAGTAAATTGAAATTTAAAATTTGACTCAGCCCTGTGTTATGATGGAGTCGTGAATTTTAGACTCTTTTATAGTTCGTATCAAGCTATACAACACTGCTATATATCATTTTGACAGTAGTACGTGTTGACTATCCCTAATTTGATCGCGAAGAAGAAGCGAGAATGAGGGTCGGTAGGCATTGATTCATTGTGGTTTTAAAGTAAGCCAATTAGAAATATACAATCGTTATTTCCCCCTCTCTCTTTTCATCTTTTAAATGCCCATTTGAATCTTTAAAATAACCTGTATAAATAATAAAAACATAAAGTTTCCGAGATACGGATCTTTACAAATTAGCAATGTTATTAACGCGCCATCACTCAGATTACCAAGTGGCTCCTCGAATCGCCGAAGAATGTATTTCCCGTTTGTTGTGATTTTTTTCAGTTTTTGGAAAACATTGCCAATTTTCGTAGCTATTTCTCAGAAACTTCTGGACATAAGGTGCTCAGTTTAAGCTTTAATTGTATAAAATTTATTATACTTTAAAAAAATAAGAGAATAAGTTTCTCCGTATGATGACACCTTAGGAAATATTGAGAAAAAACAAAAAAAGTGCAAAAAATTCGCATGCCGCAGCTTGCACGGGTCTTTCGAAGCCACACATTTGGTCTATTACTATTAGCATAAGTCTGAATAACATAATAAAAAAAATAGAACTGCATGACCTGTGGCAAGATCGACTTATTTTTCGTGTACAAATTGACTGGCCGACAGGCGCCCTATCCATTTTATCCTCATAAGAATAACCCGTTATAAGTATTCAACAATATCCTATGTAATTTTCAACGCTTGTTAGGGGCGATTCATCTTAGATCCTATGTACGTAGTTCGGAGTAGTAGGCACTAATTACAATCATAGGTAAAATGCGGATGTCGCAGCATTCGATCGGCGATTACAAGTCACACGCAATACAGTGTAAGTGGAGTTACAGTGTAAAATAGTTGTAAAGAAAGACAGTTCCCTTGAGCAGCTAACGGTACGAAAGTGGCGCCCGCAACGTCCAAGGAATAAAAGAGGCACAGGACAGCCAGCACAGTCAACTAATATGCCAGACCGATCAGGCAGGGTCTGTCTGCTTGACGCGTAGATTGCTCACAATATGTAGAGGCTCGCGCAAGTGACTTTGATCTGTGACCAGACTAGCAGAATGAGAAGTCTTTCATTAACTGATAAACACTGGCAGCCTCACTGCCTTGCCAGTGTCCTCACTGTTTGAGGAAGGCTTCTTCTAGAGTGAATCTAGTGGCGTGACTAGATCAGTAGAGTGTTATGTCCCAAAGTTTTTGCGACTCATCTCAGGGTGAAAAAACAACAGCGATCGTTATAAGAACCAGTATTGGCGGATTCGCACGCAGTATCTCGAGTGTTGGTTTGATTCGAACTACAAGTCAGAGTTGAAACTAATTATCAGATATCATACAGATACTGAGAGGAATTTGGCAGCTACGTATTTCGTCTTTTTACTCTCTTTTGTCTCATATTTTCTAGTCTCAGTGATTTTGAACTATGTAAATATTTTTCGGCTATTCGACGATCAACCGTAAATTTCAGGTTTTAGATTTTTATTCTCAAAAAATGTTGTTCGCAATTTAACGTTATTTAAAACAGTTCTAATTAGGCATCGCTTGTGCTAAAGATGGCTTATACTATTTTAATACAGTTGTCGATCTGCCTTGTAATAAATTAGTTTTCTTTTAATACTACATAATATGTTGTATACAAAGATATACTAATTAGTTACAAACAATAATGAATATATACATATATGTATACGAATATATATATACATATACATGGTGTCTATATGCCCGAAATCATGTTTAAACACTATTAGTATAAAATTCTCCTTTAAATAAAGCCAACCCCATAGCTATTTACATCATTTTTATATGTTTTATTTCAATTTATAGTTGTAAGAGTCTAAATTGTATACCACAGCCTATATAACATTTAAGTCCGTGAACACAGAGATATAGAATTCGAAAACCATATAAACGACAAGTGTACCTGCCTGTGCCCGCAGGGCACATCAAGGCCACTTAATAAAACATTTTGTACATTTTTTCAATTGTTCAAAAAGCTTTGTTCAAAATTGTTCAAACCTTTTCAATTGTTGAAATTGTTCATTTTTATGAACCACACCGATTATTGGACCCCTTAGAAGTCTATGTTTAAAATTTCAAGTTAATCGATTAATCCGTTTAACCTGGACTTCAGTGAACACTGAGATATAGAATCCCAAAACTATATACGAGTAATTATGATGATCAGTATCAAATATAAAAAAGGATAATTAATTTATGTATTTAATGTGTGTACTATTTATTAATAAAATGTGTACGTAAATTTACATTGCCTATAATAATATACAATAATATAGGTACCTACTTAGTACCATTGATTAAATAACACTATTTATTTAATCAATGTTAGTACATTTACTCAATGTCAGTGGAGAAAAAAATCTATAATCAAACAAATAATAATAGTAAAAGGAAAGGCAAATATAATAAAATTAATCTTAACTGCGTCCCTTCGGTGTATCTGTGAGCGCACAAATTCGCCAGACATGGCAAACCTGTGTTACAAGAAAAAAACTACTTTTCAAGTTTGAAATAATTATAATAATATCCGATGATAATTATCCCATAAGTGTATTATTACTCTAATGAATAGTCAACCTATATTAATTTTTAGTCAAATCAAGCGCAATATAATCATAGCAATTTTACCAAAAAGACAAGCAGGTACTATTGATAATAGGTACACCACAAATTCGTTTAGGGTATAAAAAGGGTTGCTTGTCAATATCTCGTTGATTGTTAATTTTAAATCATTTAATATTGTTATACCGCTAGGGGGGATATTGTAGAATAAGACCTTATAAACAACACCCGTCTTATTGAAGAGTCTTGGAAATCTTGGAAAAATAGCGAGTAAGATCAATTTTTGCACAATATATTTAGTCAACTATGAGCTGGGTTAAAAGAGTCTCGGTGGCTATTGTATAAAGGAAGAAACTCTACTTTTTTCCTTTAATCTTTTTTGGCAGATGAATAGTTCTCGAGTTACTCACATTGATCGGCGAGCATACGGTTCAGGCGACACATAAGACGGCTTGCGGACCATGCACCGCGGAACTCGAAAACTATTCATGTATAAAAATGTTTAAAGGAGTAAATGTGCAGTTTTTCCCCTCTTAAATTTTCAGTAAGTCCATTTTAATCTAGAGCAAAGGTACTGGAAGAGAGATATTGCGAAAAACTGATTTTGGGCGCTGCTTTCCTAGATGGTGTGAGTCGCATTGCGGAGAGGTCGAAAACTCAATAAACTATTCAAGAGCGCAAACTTTATAACCCTATGCAGAAGTTCCCGACCTTATAAGATAAAAGTCTACTTTAACTGGACTATACATGCTATTTGCTTATTTAAAAATATCAATATTAATAAAGGTCCTTAGCTATTTAATGTGTGTGAAAATGTTTTACAGCTGAACCCCTTTCCTAATAATGTACGGAATCCTTTTATTATTATTTTTATTAACGGAATTGTCTTCCTTTTCCTTTCAGAGGAAGATTGGAATGAGAGTACTGCTTACATGATGCATGAAGGTTTCGACGTGGCGCCACCGCGACGAGCTCCATCGCCGCTGCCTCCGAGACGGGAGCAAAGGTATCAGCCGGAGCCAAGACATCAACCAGAGTCAAGGCATCAACCTGAGTCGAGGCATCTACCAGAACCGAGGCACCAGCCCGAGCCGCGGCATCACTACCCATCACGTCAGGAACCTCCGTTGAAATACGCCGAAGACCCCGGATACCGCAGATATCCACCCCGCGGTCGCTCGACCTCACCGCAACACGAGCCTCTGCGCCAGAGCAAAAGCAGCGACCGGATCCGGGAGACCAAACTCGAGACCCCCATCCGCAAGATCGAAATCCCCAGAAACGGCTTCAAGAAGAATACGAGCGAATCTAGTTTGAAGATGCTGGACGGCTCGACGTCCCCGAAAGACCGCTTCAACGTCGCCAAAGAGAAATTCATGAATCTGGAACGGCAGCGTATGCACGAGGAGTTGGAACAGCACATACAATTGCGCAGGAACATTTCCAGTAATAGCAAATCGTCGTTGTCTTTGAACGATAATAGTAAGAGGCGGTCGTCGCAGAAGTGGGATGATGACGAAATCGTGTCGGAACGCCGCGCCGACCTGCCGAGAGTATCGAACTCGAACCCGAACCCGAACCCGAAACAAGCGTATCGGGAACGCGATCGTTACTACGACGAACGGTTCGACAATCGCCACACAGCGGAGCGGTACGATAGCCGGTACGAACACAGGGAGTCGCCGCCCGACTACCGGTACGAAGAGAGACGCAGGGTCGAACCCAAGAAACGAATCGAGGCAGTCATCGAAAAAGAAATAATTGAACCCGTATTCGACGATCGGTACCGACACGCAGAGTTGAAACGAACGAGCCGCGCGGATGCGTACGAAACGAACGACGAGTGGCGAAACCCGAAACGGGCCGTCAGCCGATCGCGTCTGCTCAAAGACGCGAACGGCAACCGTCACTCTATGTACGAACATGGGCAGTACGATAATAACAGACGTTCGTATGTCGATATAGAAACGAGCGGTCGGCGGTTTCCGGAAGAATCGTACGATCCGCGATACAACAAGCAAGACAGATATCGGGAAGTGAACGACAGGGAGCGGTACGATCTAGAGAGAGAGCCAGCTAAAATAAGACATAGTTACGCCGAGCCTATTATAAGGAGTAGAGTTGGAATGGCACCGGTAAGACCGTACTAAATAAAAATCATATACATTAAACACTTAAAAGATAGACTGCGCGTGCGGCCCCCATACAAACTCATCTAATGGTTTGTATCGTTTCCTCAGTCCGTGATATTGTTTTATTCATGAAAGTTTTGGTCATGATGGCCAAGTTCTCGCTAGATTTGACGTTTTGGATTTATCTTTTATTTGATGCTTTTTGCAAAAATATTTTATTCGAAGAAAAGGCACTTGGTAAATCTGGAACCTGAAACATAAGAATCTACAAATTTACTATTAGTACAATCTTCATAATTTTGCCATGAATATTTGGACTGTGACAACTACACGAGCTATTAGACTGGCGGTGACATGATTTCAGAATTTGTATTGGGAGCTGCGTGCGCATTTTATATCCTCGTAATATCCTTTACGAAATACATGCCTAAACGTATCTTGAATATTGCTCATTATTTATTCCGACCTAAATCTACGATGTTGACTATAATCGGATATGGGAAACCAAAATAGTTTTAAAAATATTATGAACCGATTTCCAGAAGATGCTAATTTAATCGACGTCATTCATGAATGTAGCACGAAAAATTGGAGCGACATATTATAATTCCCTTACGTTGAAATGTTTCTAGTAAATTAAATAACAACTTGTCCTATAGTTGAGCAATAAAAGCATGAGGGTAAAGGATGAGCCCGAATCCGAAAAGAGTATCAACTTGAATCTGATACTAATTTATCTCGGACGAGATTGCTATTACAACAGTTTGATATCATGGGTAGGTATACGGCAGAGCAGTACGCTACCCGTTATAAACATCGAGTCACCGTCTGATCATCACCTAATACGAAGAAAGACCGGGCGGAAAAGAACAGGCACCGACACGCGGAACCGAAACGTCCGAGTCCACTCTATGCTATCGTTGTTACTTCTACGAGTATTTCAATGTAATCGCTACACTGCGGAGCGGTATGAACACAACACAGGGAGTCGCCGCCCGATTATCGTACGAAGAAAAACGCAGGTTGTACCGGGCCGAATGGAACCGGTACAGATACTATAAAACCGCTGCAAAGTGCGAGCCAAGTGTCCCTTTAACAGCTGCCCACAACGAAGATTCGTGGTAAACCAACGCATGTCCAGTCAGTGGGCTGGACACACCCCGAAACACCAAGCAAGCGCCTAGTGCGCGTTGGGAACGCCACAGGGCTCGCACGGACCGTGCGAGTCACGGGAGGCAGAAACTCTCAGCCAAGTGTCCCATGTGATCGTTGTTACTTCTAAGAGCATTTCGATATAATCGCTACAGATTAATTGAGTGTCACCTGCTACGGGCGAACCCATACACCCCGGAGCGTTTCAACGAACTTTATCGCTATATCACCCCGAGACGAAGCGCCGAGATTGCCACCCTGCGGGCAGCATCACCCCCTAACTCCCAGATTTAGTCGGATTCCTCCGACCACCCGTCTGGTTGCAGGTTCGAGGTCGCTTGCGCGGTGCTCTACCTCAGCGAGCGGCATTACTGGAATATAGCGGATACGGGGCGTCCATTACTAGGCAACTCTCATCCTAGATCGGGTGGCCCACAACATCGTTTCTATGGATAAGCAGCTAAAGGTACCTACTAACCCCCGCTTTCTTAAGAATCATACACTTCTAAACTGCTCTAAGTATTAGTCAGTGACAGCCCGGCCGGTTTGCCCTCCCCGTGCGCCAGCTGTCAGATTAGCCCGAGTTTCCGTCTCCAGATTCACCGCACAGCGGGTTCACCGGGTTGGTCCCTATTCGGGAA
The DNA here is from genome assembly GCA_027564375.1 of Micropterix facetella. Lineage (NCBI taxonomy): Eukaryota > Metazoa > Arthropoda > Insecta > Lepidoptera > Micropterigidae > Micropterix > Micropterix facetella. The sequence goes on from JAOPUG010000215.1 coordinate 3,748,045, forward strand.
GGCTTCTGGATAGGATCTGCTCTCAGAGCTGGGCCGACCAAGAACACAACGGCCATCATGATACAGACTCTATGGAACCATTATGATCTATATTACGAGTAGGTAGGTTACGAGTAGTATTATATTTTATAGGTATTTTTATATGTCTTTAAAGAAAAACACATGAAAAAATGTCGATAGAAACGAGCCAAAATAAAATAGCTCGATGTCAATTTCCATATGAATAATTTGATAAATTCTCTTAAAGAATTGATCATATTTCAGATTTTTTTAGTTTACCAGCGAAATTCAGAAAAAATCATCTAACCATATTTAATTAAAATAATTTAAATAATGGACATATTGTTAAATTTTAGTAGATGAAAACCCAGTATTGGGCACACTATAAGAGTTCAATTCTTTAACAGAGTTCTTCGACTTATGACTTATGAGATTAAATGGGTTATGTTTAGGGACAAATTTTTAAAGAAATGAGTGAAGATTTGAGTCCAGCAAATGTATTGTAAAGCAAACGCATTATTTACCCTTATAATTATCATGGTATTTAGTGTTACACATATTACTATAATCAGTGAAAAGTCTTCGTATGCTAGCATATAATATATGGATAGAGCTTTTTTTTTACTTAGCTACCAATAATGTTTGTAACTATCATATATGTACAACAATCTCCATTGCCAGCATTTTTTGCTCGTACATTATTAAAAAAATCAAAAATATAATTTGAGGGGTAATTTCTCAATCCAATTAATTATTTTTGCTAAAACTTATATATTTCAGCTAAATTACGAATTCTTCATAAATTCTGTGAATTAAACAATTTTGATATTTTTAACTGCAAATTTAATATTTTTTCGACATAACCACATGATTATATAGTCACCCCATCTTGGATCCTATTTTTTCCGAATTTTTGAATACGTATTTTCTGTATAAACTGAGTTTTTATTAAGAATGGAAGAAACACAATTGAGCCCCAGAAATTACCCCCTTAGATTAGATAATTCATAATATTGCTGTAAGTATGAAAAAGTAATATTTTATAGGATTACATGATCTACTTAAAATCTGTCCTCTCTCCATTCATTCAGATAAACACGATTACTCACGAGATCACAATTAACGTATCATATTATGTTGTTAAACCAGAACAGCATAAATTAGGTATTGAAATAAACATCAATATACAGTCTGAAGTGGGCACTTGTGGTGGCAACACTTTTAAATGCGGATAAACATGTCAACACGCTAAAAGGATACAAGAGGCGAATGTGCGAATACGGCTGCAGCGACGGTCAAACGGACTGTGAACTGCCTGTTTATGCGTTCAAAATCGCAATCAAAAGATCGAGTGCTCGAAAGGTCACCCGCGCCCGCGTCACAGTCCTCTAAAATCATCGTATGAACAAAATAAAAAGGATATTCCATACTAGAGACTATACCTATATAGGTCTGCTGTTGTATCGAATCCTCTGCTTTTTCTTCGTTCGAGTTGAAAACCAAATATTAGATGTGGATTTAGGCGATTTAGGTTTTGATGTTGCAAAATTATTAAAGTTCATTTATAAAAAAATTCAACACATCTAATTTAGGTATGCTAAAACATATTTAAGTATCTACTCTTGTTTGTATTTTAAGCTGCATCAATAGTTTTACTGCTCCCCCCCCCCCCCCGAGGGGGCCAAGTCTTACAATCATGTGAGGTTTTGTTCCTATGCACGGTAACTCGAGAAACTACTTTTGAGAATCTGTCGACAACCGATAGTTATGGCCAATGCACAGAGCCCAGTTAATTTTGGGGCCTGTACGATCTACGGATTTTGTATTTCAAGTCGGCTGCCGTCTCTGCCAAAATAGCAAATGAAATCTATTAGGAGACTATGCGCCTATAAGAGGTATTTCACTCATTCATTGTATTTCGAACCTATTTTTAAATTCGCCATCTGTCGAGTGCCCCTTAAATATGACCAAGCTTTCTTGTATGTGATTAGAAATTTAGTCGATAGATGGCGGTCAAAACTTCTTTTACTTCGGAAAAAGAAAAATCAGGCGTAGTTTAGGTGTTTCAATAAATTTGCGACAGCCGCTGCATTAGGAGTTTATCAGCTGATATATCAGTAGCGTCGGCTCTATCCGATTTTCACTCTTTCGCTGATATGAGCGCCTGATCACCACGTACTAAATAGTCTTCATTTCCTCCGCTGATACGGCGCTGAGCGATAATTACAAAAGGAAAATAATATTGGCGGACTCCTGTCATATGAGCCGAAGTTTGACAAACTTTTGAGTTTTCCCCCTGCCAAGTTTTATATTAATTTTCTATATTACTTTATTATTGTTAATATTACTTTTTCCTCAAAATAAAAAGCAACTCTAATAGATAAATGTTTGGGAATTAATCGCACATATCCGATGAATTTCTGTGTTCGCCAAAAAACTAGTTGTGAGAATTTCTTTGTAAGATAATGCAGACGATACAGAGCTTATCAGGTCCTAAAAATGCCAATAAGCACAATTTAGATGAGTTTTCGTATTTCGGCTAAAATCGAGTTTGTTAGGGGCTCACGTAAGAACGGTCGAAAATCGAACAGTTTAAACTAGCAGGCCAATCGAATGTTTTAATACACGTGTTTTGTGAAATTTCTCTTTATTGTAAGATACTCGATTAATATTAATAAGGTGAACGAATAAATAAACACTAAATTGTTAGCATATATTCACAAAATATTGGTCCATATTCCGTTCGTTCTCAATGCCTAAATCGGGCTTTTCGGGGTCTAAAACTGCATTGACATGGAAGCAATAAT
>JAOPUG010000215.1:3753804-3769503 GCA_027564375.1 Micropterix facetella
TGACTGGAATATAGCGGATACGGGGCGGCCATTACTCTGCAACTCTTATCCGAGATCGGGTGGCCCACATTATCATTTCTAAGGGTAAGCAGCTAGAGATACCTACTTAACCCCGCTTTCTTAAGAAGCATACACTCTAAACTCCTCCAAGTATTCGTCAGTGACAACACGGCCGGTTTGCCCACCCCGTGCGTCAGCTGTCCAGATCAGCCCGAGTTTCCGTCCCCAGGTCCACCGCACAGTAGGGTTACCAGGTTGGTCCCTCTTCGCTCCGGGGTGGACGGGTTCGCCCGTAGCAGTTGACAATTCACCATGGTCCCTCTTAGAGAAGGCTCCTGGATAGAAGTTGCTCCGCGAGCTGGGCCGACCAAAAACACAATGGCCGTCATAACCCAGACTACACAGAACCATTATGATCCTAAACGTTTCTAAGGATAGATAGCCTAAGGTCCTACCTACCCCCGCATCCTTAGGTCGCATTGTGCTTCCAAACTCCTCCAGGTATTAGTCAGTGACAGATAGCACGGCTAGTTTGCCCGCCCCGTGCGCCAGCTGTCCAGATCAGCCCGAGTTTCTGTCCCCAGATCCGCCGCACAGCGGGTTCACCGGGTTGGTCCCTCTTCGGGGAGGGTCCTGGATAGGTGCTGATAACGGCCATCTTAACCCAGCTACACGGAACCATTATGATCCTAAGGTACCTATCAGAGGTATAGATGGCTCTTCTTCAGGAATGTTGTTAAGCAAAGGTCGGCATGCCGACCAGTGCTCAAACATCCAAGGCGCCCGAGGTGTTTCACCAGATCATCCACCATGCACAGCGGGTTTGCCGGTTTAGTCCCTCTTCGGGGAGGCTACCGGATGGAAGCTGAGCCGTGAGTCGGGCTGACCATGATAACAAGAGTTAGCCATTATGACCCGAGCTGCACGACCCCGTTAGGCCCCTACGGACTGAGCTTAACTATGTAGAATGCAGAATGTACGTCAAAGGCCCTGGGTTGATCGAATGCTACCTCCTCCGCACACGACATTGACTACGATTCTGTCCGCGCGTCCCTCGAACTGCGAAGAGTTAAGTTTTTCGCGTTTCGTCCGATTAAACGTACAAAGAAATTAAATCTCTGCTTCTGTAATGATGATTTGAATTATTTTAACTTCGAGCAGTTTAGAATGTGGGTCCGAGTGGCGGCCAATTTTTTAATCTCTATCTGATTCTTGCCTGACAACCCCTAAACGCATTTTGACAAAAGACCCTCTGTCTTTGCAGGATTGTCGACAATAATTTCACTCCCCCGATGACGTTATCGTTTCTCTGGGTGCAGCATTTTTAAATAACAACAACACAATCTTATGACTAAAAGAGTCATATTCAGTGCATCTAAAACTTTTACTTAAAAATAGAGGTACTGTGTTTAGATGCTCTGGCATTTAGATGTACTGACCCACCTTCTAAATGAATAATACATCTCTTATGATCGCTTTATATTGACAGATCGGAACTTCTAAAAATCTCACCTGTAAAATAGTTCCTGCTACTTTTTACTGTTAAATTATTTTGACAAATAATATAAAAAATACAATAATTATAGCATATAATACATTTTCAAGTTAATTAACCATTCACACTAGATAAGCCTTAAAACATCTTAAATCTATGATTGTCTGTCACGTACGTCTACAGTTTAACGTGTGGATATGAACTATGGACACAATTCGAGTATCACACAATATAATACAATACAATTAACTGTTCCAGTAGATAGGCACTCCTATACTTGGATGCTTCACAAAAATGAAATGGTAAAAATATACTTATTAAAAACACAACTATCATAATAGTTATCATGGCTGCAATATTAAACTCAAATGAACTACATACACTTCGTCTACCTGCAGACACACACGTCTAATTAAAATTGACACGATAACGACATTCCCACGAGATTTTATTGTTTAACGTAAGTCAACCATTAACTAGACTGTAAATGCCATAAAGGCACTCAGACTAGAAGGAGGAAGTATAGAATCATTATTTGTGGCAAATTTGTCGCCTTCTCTTATTTTAATGTCGATTTTTAATGTTTGTGAACGCTTTTGCCGTTGGAAGGTCATTCAAAACTTAATATTACAGAAATATTGTATATTCTCTCTTTTTATTACTATGACTCATAATTTATTGATTGGTGGAAATCCCTTACTAATCAAGAATCATGATATTGAATAGGTAGCTTAAGCTGGATTCAAATTTCAAATAAAATTGTACTTCGTAAAGCGCTGTAAACAGTCTGAACTTTCAATTTGCAATCGCCAAATCTGTGATCTTTGGCGTAAAAATAAGCCTGAATTAGAGCAACGGTATTATAATTTAATGAATTGTGCGAATCTCGCTCTCTTCATAAGGCGAAATGTCCTGTGAAGCAGACATACGGCGTAGCGAACGTCTAGTACCTACTACGATTAAGAGTAAGTGATCGCACGACAATGACATTTAACTGCCTAAATTCGTCGTTCGGTTCATCTATCATATTTAGCTTTAGAAAGAGGTCGACAGATGGACGACACGGCGGACGCGACGTATTCGCCCACCGTCCATAACAGGATAACTACACTGTGCGACGTGCGTAGATAGAAACAAGACAGGCTAACGCTGGATCACTAACCAACATCCTACGATTAATCGAGACAAACGAAAGTAAATGTGCGCCTCAATCTATATATATGCAATAACAGCCGAGGTACTAAGGAGATGCATTTGAGGATTAAAAAAGAAACCTACTAAAAACATACGGAGCCATACAATTTATTTGATAAAAAAATATCGCACTTCCACGAAATACTTCCAGCATTTTTATATATTTATTACGATTGCCTAAGTGCTGGTGTATATAAAATCAAGATTGCCAAAGTAATGCCAGTCCATAACTATTGACCAATATCACTGATTCCTGTGTTGTCAAAATTATTTGAAAAGTAGTATTTAATCGGATAACAAACTTCTTTGATAAATATTACATTATTATTGTTAACCAGTATTCCCCCAAAAAGAATATGTCCACTACTATGTCCTTAACTGAACGTGTAAAAATCATCTTATCTGAATTGGATTCCTGCTCAAATCCCACTGGTATATTCTGCGATCTGTCAAAAGCGTTCGACTGTGTGGATCATAATATCCTTCTGAGAAACCTTCACTATTATGGGATACGTGAAAAGGCAAATGGCCCCATAAGATAATATTTAACAAGCAGAAAACAAATTGTTCATATTCAGGGCACATTTTCAACCCATCTAGAAATCATACGAGGAGTACCCCAGGGATCCATATTTGGGTTGCTTTTCTTCATTATATTTATTAATTATATTTGTGATCATATACCGTCTTCCACCAAAATCTTATTATACGCCGATGATATCAGCTTTGTACTGCAAAATAAAAACATTTAAAATCTGCTAGTTCGGTGAACGATACCTTAAATCTGGTTTTATGCTAATAAACTTGTGCTAAATTTATCAAAAACTGTTAGCATAAACTTTGCGACAAAGGAAAAAGCAAAAGTTATAAATTTTGCAATTTGTAGCAAGACTGTCATCAATATATGAAACCAAGTTCCTCGGCATTACCATCGACAAAATGCTCACAATCACATATTGATAACGCGTGTAAAAACGAGGCCACAGCAACCGATGCCCTTAGAAAAAATAATTAAGCGGCGAATCGGCTGCCATAAATGCTAGGATTTTAATCTGGGAAAGTGCAGTCGATAGCCAAAAAGCGTCCGTAGTGCAAAAGTACATTTCGTACATTTTTGGGGGTGCTACATGGCACACACTGTGCGCCACTATTTCAATTTAAAATTAGGACTCTCATATAGGAATACATATTTACGTGCCTATTATATGCTAAATAAAATGAAGACGGGTCCCAAACAAATGTAGATCGCTATGGCCATTATACTCGCCATCGTAACTATGTAAACTGCCTGAGGTCCGGTTTACATTATTAGAAAAATCATCGTAATATATAGTTAAGCTGATCCCTGACTCACTGACTGATCGCGTAATGCGTAACGCTCAAAATTCGTGTTCTGTTTCGCGCTATATAACGCGGTCTCTGTCTTTTCGTAATACTGTCGGTAATTGTCGTGCGTCATCGGATAGTATTCGTGGACGATGTAGCGTTTTCTTTATTTCCCATCGCCGAGTTTGGCCGACGACGCCCTACCATAATATGATTAGCTCGCTAGTGCGAGGCCGGTCGCGTAAGGTACAAACGTTCTAAAAATATAATAAAAGTTCGAAATTGGACGATTTTTTTTGGAGCGCGTGACGTTTACCGTCGCGGAGAGGGATTTCTTTCGCGAGTTTGTATGACTTTAATATGCAACAAGATAAAAAAAATAGAAAATAAACCAATATACTTTCAGTAAAAATAGATAAAGCAATGTAAATAAAATATGACATGACTGTCAAGATTACCAGAAAATTTAGACATGACATGTATTTGCCCAATAGTAATAATATATTGTTTTTGTTTCGCCCTTGCGGTAACGGTCCACTTTAATGTCTAACCATTGATTATATAATGCTATCTACAATCAATGGTCTAAGGACAATTATCTCATAGGCAGCTGGCTTTTATAACATCACGTGGCAGACTCAGGCGACCACGCCCGAAGCTGCTTAACTTCGGCGATCTCACATGAACCAGTGTTTCAAACCGGCTACGGACGTTACAATCGTTACGGACGTTAGGATTTCTTCAGATCCTATGTTTTTTTTAAACTAACCATGTGTACGAAGAAATTGTTTAATATCATAACTATATGCTATGAAATATAATATTTTTAAAAAAAATCAAGGTTATAAATAACGGCCCCTGTAACGTTCGAAATTCGATATATTTGACAACGGGCGCCACAGGCACACTACAACCGTGCGTGTTTTTGTATATTGGTATCTTTAACTGTTTAGGTATCTTCCGGAATCAACAAGAAAGATGAAAGAAATATTTTGGATTTTTTTTTATTCATGCTTTTTGTAAAAAGAATAAACGGACGGAACCATATTATAATGATATAATAGAATAATAAGAACAATATTCAGAATAACAGAATAATTATCGAATAACAGAATAATAATAATAATACATAATAATAATCGAAAAATCATCATAATATAATACTCATCGGAATAATAGAATAATCAACGGACGGAATCATAGTAAATTTCGTGTAAGGAGGAGGCAGCATTCTAGCAATCCAGGGCCTTCGACTTACAATCTGCATTCTACTTAAGCTCATTCATTGTGTCTACATATCTCAATGACTAAACCAATTATTCAGTATGAAATTTTATATTAGGTTTTTTAATTTGTCTATTTTTGTATTAGCAGTATTTTTTTATTTTAAGTATCATAAGCAAAATGTCTTCTATTAAGTTCTAAGTAAAAATTAAATACGTAAATTTTAAAAATAAGCAATCAGGACTTACAAGGAGTGTGAGATCACGACTTCTTAAAGGGGCTATTGTTAGGGTAATTGAGTACCTATATTGTAAAGAACAGAGAATATGTGCACTTTCTAGGTTCGCCAATCCTAAAGAATTTAACCCTATTTCGATTCTCTGTTACATGATCGAGTATGCATGTGCAGATTAAAGATGTACCTGATGCAGGAATATTGTCACCGGCCTAATTTGTTCAGATTGCTCTCTTTTTCTTATAAATATGTTGACGAATATTTTTTATGAGTTTCTGACTTCATTTAGCTGTTATGTAGATGTTGCAATATTACAAATTTTTATTAGTGAATGTTTGTATTGTTTTCTTGTGCCTTTTAATTTGACAACACAACTTTTAATTTGACAACTATTCATTATTTTTTTTGCTTCCATGTTATATTTAACATTTATGGTCTATTGTCTTTTCCAATTTCTCTTTGAAGACAAATTCTATCATACCTAATTTTTAGGTCACGTATTTTACTGTATTATGCTACATTTGATTACGATATGATTAGGATTATGATTATGATACTTACGCCATACTGAAAGTTTCTGGATTGTGATAAAGTTAAACACTTATAATTTTATAACGTATTTGCTGTTTTCCAAAAATCTCCCTGACAATCCCTACACTTTTTTATTCTTTGAAACCATTAAGAAAAGCAACTGGCCCAGTGTTCTTTTGAGGTCTCCTCGATGGCTTCTCGAAACGCTATACTGAGGTAATGAGCCGTATACCTCAAAGTTTATCCTTAATGTTTCGAAGTTCCATCAGGTCATCAATCCTGCGAAGTCCCAAATTATTATAATTGGCAGTCAGTCCTTAGTTTCGTCGCTTTATCGCAAATTATTTAAGTATTTTATTTCAGGTTATGGTTTCAGCGTGCCTTCGTCAGCCATGAAGATAGAATGTGAACATTTTCGTGCAATGATTTTGTATGAAATTTGGCCTTTTATTGAAATTGATTGACGAAATCGACTTGCATAAACATTTAGGGACATTGTTAATTATATAAAAATATTTCATGAATGTTATTTCTTTCGTAGTGACCGTCTTATTACACACTGATCACTTTCTCTCCTGCCAGATGCAGATCAATAAAACATGTAAACGAATCTTCTTCGATTTTTATAGCCTCCGAAGATAGCGGAAAAGTATTCATCCCAAGAAGATTCACGCGAAATCTAACATTTTTGATGTACAAGTAATTCAATCGTGTTGAAAAAATACATGTCAGCAAAATTGTACAACATTGAACATTGGCATGAGCTAAATGCAATATATTTTGCAAGTACTCATGAAAGTTCGGAAGCTTTAATTCAGATGGATATCGTATGAGTTAACGGAAGTTCAAAAACGACAGCGTTTCATAAAATTATGAAAAAATACAGACAGAGGGCAATCATTAGCAGTATATGATATAGTACAGGAGACGAAAGCTGGATGTACTGTTATGAACCTGAAAGAAAGAGCCAATCGGCGGAGTGGGTCTTTCATTTGGAGGATTAGCCGACGAAAATTAAGAAAGGTCGAAGCACTGATAAAATGATGGTTGCTTCTTTTTTAGCAAGACGGGACATTACACGACAACTTCACTTGAATATCAAAGAAAAGTCACTATGGATTGGTACGTTAGCAGTTGCTTTCCCATTTTTTAGAAAAAGTTCGTGAAAAGCTTCCTCGCAGCAGAGTAGTCCTCCATCACGACAATGCTTTCGCCTAGTTCGCTAAGATGACAAAGGGCGTTTTTGATGACCTCAAAACGTGGAACTGATGATGTATCCCTCATACAGTCCGGACCTTGTACCCTGCGATTTCTTTTTGTTTACAAAAATTAAGGATAAACTTCGAGGTATACGGTTCACGACCCCAGAAGCGGCGGTGATAGATTTCTAAAAAGCTATTGTGGAGACCTCTAAAGAAGACTGGGCCAACTGCTTTCCCCAATGGTTTCAAAGAATGAAAAAGTACATAAATTGTCAGAGAATAATTTAAAAACAGTAAATACAATATAAACATTGTAAGTGTTTTACTTTATCAGAATCCAGAAACATTCAGTATGGCCTAAGTACTGCGATCTGTCATCACTTCTACGTTTTTATTTTTCCTTAAGGCGGCGATGTCTAGGGCCCAATTGAGTTTCTGCCATTTTTACTAAAACCTTTATTTACACAGAAAATACACATTCTATAATTTTGAAAACGATTGAGCACATTATGGTTACTTCATGATCAACAGTAGTTGTCATATCAAACAATGTATTATAAGCGTATTAAAAACTTGTCAAATTTATTAAATACACAGAATTTAACATTTTGCCAAAGTATAGACATTTTTGCCAGGATAGTTCTTTGAGGTCATAAAATGTGAAATCTTTGAGAAGTGTATATCCTTGCTTTTTGATTATTTTGTTTATACAAATTGTTAGCAACTTGTCAGTCTGTGTCACTTAAATGGTATAATTATGTAGTCGCTCTGTGACCTACCTATTAGAAAAAAAAATCCATATTCTTCCCGATTTTTTGCTAAATTGTCTATAGCTACTTAAGCCAAATTCTTTATTCTCCTTTCAATCTGTGATTTTAAGAAGTTGGTATTTTTTTTACTGCAAATATAATAGTTTTTTCGGCATACATATATACTATTACTAATCATAAAGCCAGTTTGTTTATTTTTCAAAATTTTGTAATGCGTATTTTCTGTGTAAACGAAGTTGTAAAAATGGCAGAAACCAATAAGAGGTGATTAGATTGCAATCTTCTTGCAAAATGGTCGTTTCGTATTTCGACAACAGAAAAGCGAATGCAAAGCAAGAACAATTCTGCGGAGCAGTAAGGCATGAGAACGGCGCGGAAGAAAGTCTCTGACGTTTGTAATATAATACGTAGCTCATTCCTAATTATATCAGAATTCCCAAGCGACCAAGGGGAAAAAGTGCACTGCAAAAACGGCAACAATGACGTCGCGTTGAGGAGTCAAAGGTGATCACAACTTGTACCGTAGTGCACGGCCGCTCGGCCACATTTCCCGGATGCTATTCATAGTGACAAACGTCCAACGTATCAAGAAAACCGTAGACAAGCCTTTTCGTACACGAGTACGTCTATAATGATAACGGGACCAAATTTGTTTTCAATGAAAAATAAAATGATTGCACTGTTTGCCTCTTTCTAACTTAAACTATGGCAATATTTCTCCTTTTAAAATGTTGGTTCCCTTAAAAATAAGTTTATCCTATAAAAGTTATCAATGTAACCATTCCACTTTTGAAATGTTTAAATTTAACGAATTGTTTAGTTAGTAATCTTACGTGATGTATGAGTATACTTCAGTTAGGATTGGTAATTTTAACTGAAGTATACTCATAGTCATTGTGAGAATGATAATAAAATATAGTGTGGTTAGTCACTGTGAACTATCAAACTACGGATTTAATTTTAAAAGTATAAGATTATAATGTAATTATTTGAATAGCAACAATTTTTTAAAATCATATAGTGTATCTAGAGTGCCTCTTATCTTAGGATTGATTATTACAATTAATGTGAGAGACATTTTGATTTTAAAGTAAAGGGATATCAGATATCGTTCACTGATACAACAAATGTGCCCCTTGCTCTAATATAGTTTTAATGTTTTATAAGTTTGATTGAAATACGAAGTATGTGGATGGGGTTTGGAGTGTCTTCGGCGGTATTTACTGTTTTAAAAAATAAGACACTACCCAGGGAAACTGATTTTAAAATTATTATTTAAAAAATATTCGTATTATACTCAAAGTAATTGTATATTATACTCAAAGTAATTGTATATTTTTTGTCATCTACTGTCTAATATAGTTCAATCTTGTGTACTTTCCCAATTATACATCTGTTCGCGCCCATGCACTAAGAACGTCGGAAACTCCTCACTGTGGAATTAATGGCTAGTAGAACTTCCGACAAATATAAATCTAAGACCGATGATCGTCATATAACGACAGATAACTGATTTGCAGTTGACATCATGGATACTAAGCTGCCGTGTTTATTTTTCCTACTATCATACGCCAAATTAACGCAATGGCAAACCCGAATAAATGACATGGCATCGGACTAAATGTATCTTTAAGACAAGAATGGAAATATCTTAATTTTTGCTCGATCGATGATCCTTAGTGACAAACGCCTCGCTCGCGTGCACGAAAACCTGGCGCAGCAGCGTATGCGCATGCGATCCATTGTATTACTTCTTCAACCGCGAAAATTCTTTCACATTTTGTCGGAGTAATTTGTCGACCTCTAAGGTTGACTCAATAATAAAGAAACACATCGTTTTGTGGACGACAATGCTACTGAAATGCGCGATAAATGGACGCGTACCTATTTAGCCATTAATAACGTCTCAAGGCTTCTGGGGCAGACATGCACCTCCAATGGTCGATTATCTATTTATACAGAAATTGCCTTTTTAACACATTTCTTTTCATCTATACCATGAGAGATACTGGCGAAAAGACAAGATAAAACTATAAACTTTGAGCTCTATCTTGTAATTCGACAAATTTCCTAATAATTGTTATTGTTAGCCGAAACGCCGCAGCTGCCGCTCGCGATTCTACGATTTTATACATTCTCAAACAAAGCTTCAATCGTGGTTTGTTTGTGATGATAATTGTAATTATTCTGCATTTTCCAAAGACAATGAGGGCATTGCGAAAAATAGCAAACAGATGTTGCGACTGCCCCTGATGAGTCAGGTAGTAATAATTGACAGTTGATTCCACGCTTGTTTACAATGAATTGCTATTTCGATGTTTATTCAACAGGTGATGACATGGCATCGCTGAATTTATTAGCTGATATTCCACGCATCTGCTGTAATAATTCCATTTAAAGTTTTGGCTCTTCAGCCAAATCGCTGTGAATGTTCGAGGCCTAAACTCCATTTTTGGGGGTGATTCTGTGCATCGAACTGGATAAGAAAAACAAACAATAATCTTTTTACAAGCTTTCATTTAACTTGCAATGTTTGTACTTTGTATGTTAGTTTGTTTAGGTCAAATCTTGCAAGCTGAATTAGAACCATTTGCTCTTATGGAGTTGTTTTTTTACATGTTGATTTAGTTCCGATGACAATGCATTTTTATGGTAAGCATGAACTGAATAGACATCCAGGATTAGCTTCAGATAAAGGAACTCTTCAACGGTCAACAGCACAGACACGAAATTTTGTGTACGCATTTAATCACAGCCGTTTTTAAGTTTTACCATGACATGGTTGCTGCACTCAAGGTTGGGTCCTGAATAGAGAACTCACTTTTTTGCTATTGTTACCGTTAATTCTGTTATAAGCAGTAAAAGTGTAAAAAAACGTAAAATCCTGACTATAGTTTTTTTTTTGTCAAAACTGATGGATCGACCCCAGGCGACATGTACCTTCTTTGCCGCGTCTCGTCACGATGATAAAATTTTCTTTTGGTTATTTCCACCGTTTATCCCGTTTTAAACTCTAAAAAGTAAAAAATCGGTAAAAATCTAACATCTCGTCATTTTCGTCTAAACAGATGGATTGTCCCCTGGCGACAAGTACCTACCTCATTTTATGCGTCTCATCATGGCCAACAACTTTTCTTTTTGCTATTTCCACCGTTTATTCCATTTTAAGTTCGAAACATGCAAAAAAAACTGATTTTATGGGGAAATTTATATGGCAGGTACCCCAACAATAGGTCGTATAGACCCCAAAATCAACTGGGCTCTGCGCATCGGCCATAACTATCGATTGGCGAAAGAGAACTTTAAAACAGACGTACTTTACCCGAGTTATCGTGCACAGTAACACCCACACATCTAGACAGGCAGATACATTATGTTTGTTTAGATGGACTAGGACATGTGAAACATCGAGAAAAATCTTTTGGGACGATTTGATATCGTTACATTTTTGACATGATTGTAAGGCTCCCCCCCCCCTCCTCCTCCCCTTTGTGTGGGCCGAAGTAACATTTAAAGCTTCTTCCGAATCTGCTATCATTCGCTTGTCGCTTTCTCCGAGTCTGTCGAGTTAAGTACGCATAAAAAAAACCTTTTCCACTCTCGAACTTATCTCCCATCAACGATCAATATTTTGATAGCCTTCTGAGAGGCGAATTTAAAACTTGTGACCATTTAACTAAAATGCATTTCGATCAAACGCCGAGATTAAGACAAATTAATGACTAATAGAGAGTGTGAACGACATTAGTGGCTCATTACCTTACCGATCACCAATCTGCCGCCAACTTTCGAAAGTAAACACCGCACAAGTGGCCGATTAATTATGCGTTTTTTTAAGCGGTGAAACTTTTAAGAGCAATTAGATGTAATCGAATTAGAAAAGGATTGAAGATTAATGATTAATTCGGATGCCCACAAATTTGCAGCAGAAACATTTGCGGGCGTCAGATTGGCATGGCGTGCGATAGATTTGGAGCGACATATTTATGCATGCGTCATATTTGCAGGTAACACTTTTGCAACTGTAAAATTGACGGCGTCAGATGTGAAGGTAATATATTTGCAGAATGTGTAGTTAGCGATAAAACAAAGTTTTTAAATTTCGGTGTTGCCAGAGAAATCGACAAAAGTCACGTTGTCACAATAGAAATTTGGGACTGAATTCTCACATGCACTGAGTAGCGGATCACAGCCTACACGTATCTGTTTTAGGGAGAATTTAGCAAAAATCCGGTAAAACTAGCGATCTTATCTCGAGGTTATGGATCAACCTGTCATGTAAGTTCTAGGCGGTGATCACTGCATTATTCGAATACGAGTACCTATATATGTATGTACCTTTTGGCCCGTCCGTAGTATTACGTAGGACTGGCATATAGTCTGATGCATGCTGTGCATTTGTATGTCCGTCCGAGGACTTCCCGTGGTCCGATCTTAACCAAATTTATTATGCAGCTTTGCTGTATGAACCCAAGCATCACTAGGTGGCAGTAAATTCGGGCCAAGTCGCGCAGGTGCTGCTGCAGGTGCATCCTGGTTTACTTGGCCTGCAGGAGGATCTGACCAATAGGTAAAGCTAGTATAGCGTAAATGAGTATTTTTGAAATTGTGGTGACGAGTGAAATTTATTGGAATAGGTTTTAAGCAATTTTGGAAATGTCAAGGATTACCAATCACCCGACAGGCTAAAATTGTCTCTTCTTGTACGCTCTAAAATAGTTCGTTCTTCCTTTAATTGTCTTTGAGATTAAATAGGTTAGGTGCATCGACAAATGTTTAGAACTAGCATTTTTCAACTGTTTCACTGATTTTCCACATTTATTTACCTATCTACCTTATCTACATTTATCTACTACTGTGTATGGTCAATTTTATAACCAAGGGTCTGCATTACACAACACAGAATTTTAAATGAGTTCAAGTCAACACTTACCTGGGATTGAGATGAAATAGCCATGGGAGAAGTAGGATATTGTTTAGTATTCCGATAAACGTATGTACATTATGTTGCTGTGCATATGTTGCTAAAGTAGGATATTTTGAAGCCTAGATACTCATCTTTTCAGCTCAGAAAGAATTGCATTTTGATTATTTATATTCCATTTTAATATAATTTAGAGTTATTTCATTTGTAATATTTCGGCAGTTATGATCATAAATGTCAATATTTAAATCGTGCCGACACGATACACCGTACTTACGCACGGACTAGATGTAGGCATGGACTAGCCATCTCAGCTTAATTTTTAGCGATTTATAAAGACCTAGTTTGGAGCAGCTATCTTTTGC
Organism: Micropterix facetella; assembly: GCA_027564375.1. Lineage (NCBI taxonomy): Eukaryota > Metazoa > Arthropoda > Insecta > Lepidoptera > Micropterigidae > Micropterix > Micropterix facetella. Next base: position 3,767,071 of record JAOPUG010000215.1, read on the forward strand.
GCTTCTTTTGTAAGCTGTCGTTGTAAAAGTATCCAAAGGATTTTTTCCCCTTTACATTTCCGCTATTTAACCCCCCTTAAATGTCGCTGAAAGCGTTTGAGCGTTCTCTTCTGAAAATGGAAAATAATTTATCGCCAGCATTCGCGTTAGCGGAATGTAAAAAGGGGAACTTATTACGGGTTTTAATAGCGTTTCATGCTTTATTGTCGCGAATTCATTGTAGTTTGAGTAGAAAGAGAGTGAGAGCGAGAGAAAGAGAGAGAGAGGGATCCACCCGGCGCGGCCGCTCATGGGACGAAGCGTTATAGAATGCATTCGTAACGAACTTTCGGTTATTTCTTTTTTTGTAGTTTGTCACAAAATTGTGCATGAATTAACGTAATCTAGGTATTAAGTGCGAAAGGAATTAACAAGCAAGATAGAGGATAACGAATAGAAGATAGGGTTTTTGGGTTTGATTTCTGGTGTTGGGTTTTATAGGGTGTCATAAAATAGCGTTGACAAACATTTATGCGAATAATTTTATGAAATTGAGAAATACTTATAGCTTAAGATGTAATATAAATAATAAAAATGCAATTCTTACTGAGCCGGAAATTTGAGTACCTAGTCTTCAAAATATCCTACTTCGTCATTGATGCACAGCGACAAACATACGTTTAACGGAATTCGAAACAACATTCCTACTTCCTCCACGGTTATTTCATCCTAATCCCGGGTAAGTATTGACTTGAACTAATTTAAACTTCTGGGTCGTGTAGTGCAGACCCTTGCTTATAAAATTGACCATACACTGTAGTCCATAGAATCCAGGCCGGGCGAGTAGGGTGACCATTATTGACACCTGATGAAACCAAGAAAATTTGGGATGCGCTGAAAGCAAGACCGGTCTATTCTTGATGGTCTATACATGATGCCATAGAGTAGCTTTTATTTTGGCGCCCCTTTAAAGCACCAACTATATCAACCATAATAATCCATGTGGACCCAATTTTAACTCTTCAACTCCCAAGTATGACGTTGCAATACAAAGCCTACTTTATGATAAGATATATTGTTTTTTTTTTTGGTTTTATAGTAAACGGGTCATAGCTCTATATTTCGCATTTTCGTTCTGATGAGTTTTCTAACATTACAGCTTTTACTTGTATCTCAGTAGTGTTAGCCCATAAGACGTTTATTAATCCATATTACTGGATTGTCTTTTCGAATTTTAATGTATTTTTCATGATAAACATGTTAAAACAAAGGGATTTATCTTGATGTGTTTTTTCTGGAATTCGCGCATCTGCGCCCCTAACGACTTACGGGACACAATAGAATTCCAATGCTCTTTCTTAGAGCATGCCAGTGCTTTCCATAAATCAAATCGTAAACGACACATATGTACGCTCCCGCCGGGAAAGGTATGCGGTACGCTTGTGACAATTTTCTAGGTATTTATTTTTGTAGCCTATGGTATCAAAAGGTCATTTAACACTATTTTCGATTTGTGATGTTTTTATTCCGAAAGATATATACGTATTCATATACATAAAGATATATACGTATTCACCATAGCCTTCGCCTCATATTGTATTATTATATACCATTCGCCGGAATGATCACCACGGGTTGACTACTCATGACGTGAACAGAGCGTTAGTCGTGGGAGTCCTTTGTTGGTCCTACAAAGACCCCCAGCAGCCTTTTGGCGACGACTTTGCGATAAATACGAACGATGGAGGGTTAAGATAGGGGGGAGGAGGGGTTAACCGGCTAGCAGCTGGACCCCATTAATTAGAAACGGGATTGCTTGTTTGTGAATGTTGACTAATCCATTTTTTTGGGTTGCTAATGATGTTTAGCCAGGGGCTGTAACAAAGTTAATTTTATTAATTGAGTTAAGAACGCTATTTTTCTCATTAAATGAAATATCAAATAAACGCTATAATGCGTTGGGTAGGTATACTGAAATTATCGTGAAAAACAAAACAAGACGAGGAAAAATACTAAAAAAAATCCTCTAAAGAGATAAGATTAACGAACTTACCGCGTGAATTTTTTTAGCACTCGACGTTACGGCGATGTTGCAAACGCCGTTGTCTAGGGTAGACTAAAGTGCTGTCAGTCGTCATCCGTTGTTCTGCGGGTAGGCGGTAAAGTGCTGCTTTTAATGCATAGATTATAACGATGGTGGGAGGGCGGGTTCGACGCGCGCGAAATGTTGAAAATCCGCCGTGCACACATCACTCACTGTATCTTGTGTTACGTCCTTGCATTCGGCGATGGGCATTGATAACATTTAAAGAATTAACGGACTGACAATGACGAGTACCTAAATTTGATTTTTTATGTTGTTATTTTGTACAATTTCGACTCTTACAACTATAAATTGAAATAAAACACATAAAAATAATGTAAATAGCTATGGGGTTGGCTTTATTTAAAAGA
>JAOPUG010000215.1:3840795-3850922 GCA_027564375.1 Micropterix facetella
TGTGTTTAGCCACTAACATAACATGCATGTCAATAATGTACAACTAACACAATTGGTAATAAACATAAATAAATAAACAAAACTATTTGGGCAGTGCATTAAGCTACAGAATACTACATTGTTTACTTGTTTTTTTCCTAGACACGCCACTTAATGACAGTAAACGAGGCTATCAACGCTTGGAATGCAAACGTGTCAGTGAAAATGGCAATTGGCATCCATCTTTTCACTAACTCCATTTTGTCACTTGGAACAGATAAGCATTTACCGATCTACGAAGACGCCTGGAACGGCCGAGTAAGCTTCATTTTTTACTTTCGCTTATTTCTCTTTCTCTCTTTTCCACTTATATTTCATGAGAGTAAGCGAGACATCACTGTAACCGTTTCAACGTAAGCAGGCCATACGAAGTTGCAAAATCAACCGAAAAAGGGCAATATGTAAGCGCGGGTGTAAGGGAGAAGAGCGTAGTTGTATCTGACGTAAACAAACAGGGCTGGCGGGCAGAATCCATGTATGTTTCTGTGCATTTCGCTAGGCATGCTACCTGTTTTGCTTAAGTTACGTATCCCCGAGTGCTCGCGTAAGAACTCCGATCATTGTGACCACAATATACCTATTATTATTTTGAATATTATTATTACGTGTTAATTTGATTATTATTGTTATTTTTGTATATTTATTTTTTATTATGATATTTGATACTGATTATTTTGATATTGATTTATTTGATTTTGATCTTTAGATAATTTTACCAATAATAGGTGTGTCTTAAATACCAGGTTAAGAGATATCCTGAGGATGCCCCTAATTTGCAGCGTTTGTATTTTTACAGCGTTTGTCTTTGTCTATTTTTTATTTGTCTATTATATAGTTTTTGTATATTTTCAGTTGGAATTTATAATGTGTTTTTCTCTCTCTTTATATTGACAGCTGCAATTAAAAATATTGAATAAATAAATAAATAAAATAAATTAATTTTATTGCGACATGAAAGGAAAAGCCTTTTTTAATGCCGCCGTTTACGAAACGATGAATTTTTAAGCTAGTAATATATAATCTTTGTTAAAACACCTGCTAAAGCAATTACATTGATAATGATTAATTCAGATGCATTATTCTTCTATTTGGAAATGATTCATTTGAATTTCTCCGGAATCACATTTTATCAGAAACCTATCATGTAATTGCAAATTACGTCAGTTTATTCTGGTTACTCACACATTCTTATCAAAGAATTACATAAAGTTATTGTATTACAATTTCATTGATATTTAAAACAAATTTTTATTATCATAAAGGTCTTATCATTCTGTGCTCTGACGGAGTTTGCACAATATGATTTCTTTATCACATTTATATTAAAATAATGTATTGCATTTGTTTGAATAAGCACCAAAAATCTAGGCAAATTCATACGATCTTTTTTTTTCTTGACTTTTATTAGAGTTGGGCACCGTAGGTAATACTTCATAATGCAGAAAAAGTTAAATATTCCAATAGGTACCACATTATTATTGTGATAAATAATAATATGTATAAAAACTTTTATATCTACCTTATTTTAAAATGTATCTTATCATGATTATTTCTAAAATAACAGAAAGGAGTTGATAAATAATTATGTATTAAAATATTATATATATAAAACACACTTTTTTATTATCTTAAAGGTCTTATCATGCTGTGCTCTGACGGAGTTTACCCATGGCAGCGACACGAAAGGTATGCGGACGACGGCTACTTACGATCCTGAAACTGATGAGTTCGTCTTAAATACTCCCGACTTCCTAGCAGCCAAGTGCTGGGTTGGTAATTTAGGTAAAATCAAAGCATTTTATTATTGAATACTACTTAATTTATTTATTTATTCATCCAAATTTACAGCTAGTTTAAGACTAAATTATAATGTTTATTCGGATTTTACCACCCCACCAGACATGTTTTGTCAGTGGGGTGACAAATAGTAAATAAAAATAGAAAATCTAAATGTAAAATTAGAAAAGTAGACATTAAAATATTTTAGTATAAGCCTAGTAAACTTGTAATCTTGAAGTTTTAATCATCTAATATTTGTGATACGAATATTACATGATTTTGGTCAACTTCTAACAGTCCTGTCTCGTTTTATTATTAAGCCACTGTGTCGTGTTAGGTTTATATCCTTTATCGTAGAAGTCAGTATATTGTACATTTTTGGTTTTATATATACAGGCCGTTCGGTACCTAAAATACATTTTTTTCAAGGAGTGATTCTGTGTATATAACTGAAGAAGAAAAATCAATTAAATTGGGTTTCTCGAAGAAGAAAAAAAGAGTTAGATTATATTATTTCGTGCCACCCCGCGGGGGACCGAAGTCTTACAATCATGCAAAATATGTAACGACATGAAATTGTCCAAAAAGACTTTTCTCGACGTTCCACATGCATACAGACAGATACAATTCTTTTTGTGGTGTAGATGGAATCTAGGACTTGAAATTAAAACGTCCAAACAGACTTCTCGACGTTTCACATGTCCTAGAGTTCATCTAAACCAAAAAAGGAATAATGTCATTCTGGATGTTTGTATGTTACTAAGCAGGATAACTCGAGTTTTTTTTTTTTTTGCCAATCGATAGTTATGGCTTATGCGCAGGCAGAGCCCAGTTGATTTTAGGGTCTATACGACCGATTTAAAAAAAATAATTAATTTAATGGCAATCGTCAGTACCCTCTTATCGGCCAATGCAGAAACCATCTGGCCTTGGTGCGTTAGAATACACCCCATCACGAATTCGACTCGGCCACTAGATGGCGTTTAAGTTAGAATTTTGAGTTAATTTAACTAATAACTATATATAACAAGAAAATAATAATTTGGGCCGAAGTTTGATAAACCCTTGGGTTTTCCCCCTGCCAAGTTTTACAGGATGAAAAGCTGAGTTGAAAGTAGGGTTTTCATTTTATAAAGGCTTTATTTGCTGAGAAAATAAAATATGATTATCCTAAAGTTGAAATAAAAATGCTTTTTCCTCGGTAACTAAACCCTAAATCAAAAAAAGTTGTACATCATTTTTAACTCTGTTTTTCGCATAGAATAATATCCGGTCAAAAGCTAAATCTGATAACTTCTAATGAAATTATTTTTGAGACTATTGTCTATCACTTTTCATGACCTCGATCCAAAAAAGTCATAGAGCCCTCTTCTCTTTATAGGTTGTGATTGAATCTGTATTGTATATAATTGTCGGATATCAAGCACTTGTAAGTTTGCATATATTCAACAGTTGATGCAAGAAAAGACCGAGAGGTCCCTCTGTCGTAGTTGCTAATTATAATTATATTTTATCATCTTTATTGCCTCCACAGTACATTAAGTTTCTACTTAGTTGTCTAACAACTATGAGACCTTGCTTTTGCCCAATCTTTAATATGAAACAATAATGCTGTAATTGAGGTTAACGTAGGTTAACTCAATCAGTAGTTCCGTATTTACACTTGTGGAATGCGATTAGATTAGACAAACAAAAATTCAAATCACCTACTTAAATTTTAAACTGCATTTCATTTGTTTTTTTTTTATTACTGATAACCAAGGTTATCATATTTTTCTTTTTAATCAAATTACATTTATTTATTCAGAAAATCTGTTGGGATAGTAGAATATGTTTTTTAGCAGTGGATGGAATCTTCATAGTCATTTGGCCTTAATCTGAAGAGTGTGCAGAGAAAGAGACGCATCGATAACACGGTAGATGAATATGTCGGGCGATTTTAGACACCATCCCACATCGTTCAGAAACTAAAATATAACCATAACCGATACAGAAATTAATGGTTAAATATTAGAATCATACATTTTAATCTAAATGGCTTAAACCTAGTTTTATTTTGCTGTATATAATATGGATTCGAAGGTATAGAGTAATTATAGAGTTAGAATACCTATAGAAATAAAGCTTTCAGTTTTAAATTTAGATAGTGATGCTAATTTTTTATGTTTTTATAAAACAGTTTTTGTTTATTCGTGCAAAACGTGACATATATTCTGGAACCTTGAAAGAAAATCAGATTACCTTCGCTAGATTACATTATTGTATTCAAATACGCTCGTTATAATAATATCTAATTCAGCTTACTAGATGACTGCGCAATTCCACTGCAATTCGCTATCCATCGTTACCTCTATAATTTTAATTAGTTTTAAAAGGAAACGGTTATTACCTGAAATATGTATTGGAAATACGGTATATTTTTGAATCGTTAAAAAATACCTGGATTACCTAATGTTTTAATACCTATTGCATTAGCAGGTTTCGTTATTGGACATTTAAATTTTCTCATTCGAATAAATAGACTATAGAGAGTTTGTTCAGAGGAATATGTTGAATAATGCAGCTAATTGTTTTTGATAGATCATATAAAAGTACCTATGGTTCTTGATTTCAGGTAAAACCTGCACATACGGTCTGGTGTTTGCTCAACTAGTTGTCAGCGGTGAACAGCATGGCTTACATGCATTTGTTGTGCGGCTACGCGATGAGAAAACAATGCTACCTGTCCCCGGTGTCCTCCTCGGGGATATGGGAGAGAAAATCGGTCTCAACGGTATTGACAACGGGTAACTACATTATTATTTTACAAAACCATCCTTCTGTATCTGTTGCCCAAAAAGATCAGGTCCAGGAAACCTCAACGACAATATCCTATTTGGTTAAACGAGTGAGATAATATGAGATATGTATCAATAAAAAGTATCTTCACAAGGTATGGAAGCGTCATAAGGTGCAGCAATATTATACTGCTTTCAGTCGATGGCGAGCGAAGGTAAAGAGGGATGCAGAGCAGTGCTTTCAAATACCAACGACAAAATAAAACATCGATTGATACTGAACGATTGGGGATAATTCCTTCAGAGACTGGCAGCGGTAGAAGTGTTTGCGAAAAATTTCCAAAGCACGTATCGGGAGAATCCTCCTTTAGTAGATATCCATCCGGCTTCTACCTCAAGCCCAGACTGCGGTCAACTGTATATATCGCCTTGATCAACGATCGAGACATACACCTCGCATTTGAAAAACTAAAAGCGAAGACATTAGACTCGATAGTATTCCACCATATATTTTTAAGTTGTTTAAGAAGTTGAGCCCCGAGTCGCCTGCAGAGGGCGATGGCGACATCGTTGCAGAGGATTGTGCAGTTTACAGGTGGGCAACACTGGGATTGTTTTAAATGGCTGCATCGCTCACTTTTTATATGGGAATATTTAATAAAATCAATACAATTTCAAAGCTACAGTCTGAAAGATACTAACCATTGTAGACCAGGGCATTTGATGAGAAATAATGATACAGATTATCACTTATAATATAAAAAAATAAGACTTACTTTACTGGATTACTACGCCCATATATGGAGTGCAAGCCTCCAAACAAAATGACATTTAGTACCACGGGGTTCATCGAGTTAAGAATTTGTTGCATGGACCATTGCTCTATTTATATAAATTATCTTTAAAATCAGCAGTGCTCCTGGTAAATGGCCGATAAGCCATATTACACCGATCTATTAAAACGGTTTAGTTACTTCGATGTGTAACTACAGACCTTTCGCAATTTTGTGTGCTATGCTAAACTGCTCGAGATGATCTTACATTGCAATATATGATCAAACCAAGCGTAATATGACCAATAGCTAGCATGGTTTCTGCCCTGGGCGGTCTACTACCATTAATTTACTCGTGTTCACCGAATATGTCACACAAGCTCTGGACACTGTTTATTCAGTAAGGCATTCGATCGGGTAAACGCCAATGTCAGACTTGGTAAATTGAGTATGATGGGATTTTCGAATCAACTATTACAGTTTTTTGCCAAATATCTCCAAAATAGGAAACAGTTAACAATAATACTTCGAAGGGGGAGTGAATGGGTGATAAGGTGTACGCACAGCTGTTCTAAGCCTACCACAGCCTGTCGTTAGTCCGGAGTCACCGCTCACCCCCCCAGAAGTTTAACAATAATATTATGCCAACTCGGTGTTCCTCAAGGCTCCAATTTGGGTCCGTTGTTATTCTCTATTATGGTGAATGACTTCGCCAAATGTGGTGGAAATTGGTAAATGTCCATTTTTGTCGATGACATAATAAGTTATTTAATATAGTAGAGAATATCGGTGACAGTAGCAAAAAAGATATTGCGAATTTAGTAGTATGGAGTTGTAATAATAAATTAGATTTTAATGTGGAAAAATGTCTCATTGTTTCCTATACGAAATTGTGAAAACTTTTTATATTCGTCGATAAATTGGAAGCCATGTGCTTGAGAAAAGGGAGGTTATCAAGCAACTGGGAGAGATTTGCGATAATAAACTCACATTTAACCATCATATCGACCTTACATTCAAATCAGCATCAAAACTCTTGGGTTTGTGATATGAAATACTTACAAGTTCTCAAACATAAACTGGAGCAGGGGAAAACCAAAGGGTTTGTAAAACTTCAGCCTGTATGATTATTTTCTTGTATATATGTATAATACATTAAGGTGTTCAAGGTAGTTTAAAAGAACTACTCGAACTGAGCATGTAAACCACAAGAGATCCATTGTGGCACTCCTGTGATGACCCTCTCAAGAGGAATTACTGTGTGGAAAGGGTTCAAATATTACATCAGAGATTAATCTCATGATGTCCCAAATATTCTTCTGACTTAATTGCTCTGAGAGAAAAAGCTTTCAAAAACTTTGTGCAGTTGATAGTGACCCGTTTGATGTTACAGTAAACACCATAAAAGGGAAAAAATATGAAATGCAAATAATTTTGTATCCATGAAATTGATGTTTTCTTTAATTTTACACTTTTGAATACACCATTAGACAAGGATTAACTCTTTTGTTTGGGAGAAAATCCAAGGGGTTATCAAATTCGGCCAATATCAAAAACGAGTATGATATCCTGATACTTAAAGCGCCCGCATAATCGTCTATATCAGGCGCTCATACGTCGAGAAGCAAAGGGCTCACTTCAGCGTATCATGCGGAGCGTATCCATTGATATATATCCATTCCGGCTGACACCACTAGCCGCGTCTCGCTCGCTCGCCGGCGGGACGCGCGTCCCTATGCTATATAACAAGTCTCTTTAACGAGTATGATATCCTGATAATTGAAGTGCGCGCTTAATGACACACCTCAATAATTGTATTTTATTTATTAGAATAAAAAACGAACTGTAAGTCGTATAGACCCCAAAATAACTGGGCTCTGCGCATTAGCCGTAACTATCGATCGGTAAAAGGTTTTTTAAAATCGAAAGTAGTTTACTCGAGTATTGTGCATAGTAAAAAAAAACCGCAGGATTTCAAGACTTGGCCACTTGGGTGGGTAATCTAACGACTCATTGAAATAGTTAATTAAAAGATGATTCCACTCTAGAGTTATAATTATCACGGGAGCACCACCCACTTTTCTAGACGACTATTTAAGTAAAAGTTATCTGCCTCCTCTATCCAATAACCTAGCCAGTACATTAAATAGATAAGGCAGTCATTTTATTCATTGGATGTTATTTATAAAATACAGTTATCTTTGTAATTAACCTGGAAATTTCTAAGAAAATTTATCAGCCTGAAGAAAACATTAGGTCGTGTTATTTTTTATCTTCAATTCCACAATCTCAAATACAAGATTGGTCTAATTAGACAGAAACCCATCGACCAGTACAGTTTGTGTGCCTACGGAGCGTAAGGCCAATAAATGGATCGGCTTCTAGTTTGTGGTGTTGTATAACTCGATGTTAGAAATACGTTGCGGCCACAAGCTACATATTATTCGGAGACCACCATTAACGAATGCTCAGAGCTTAGATATTAATCAAAGTGGTCGCTACTTACGTCAAGATGGATTTGGCATTTGTATTGAATATTTGGAGCTTCAGTTTTCTAGTCAAAAGTGAGGTGTTTCAATCGTATCATCAAGAATTCTTGATGATTTTTAAGGTCACGTGTACATGAGAAACTGTGTTTCCGACCGCTATAAAACATATACGGGACATAGAGAAAGCTTCAGTCTATAGTTGTGCAAGCGATGGTGCAACTTGTTTCTTCTATAAAAACTCAGTCCCGGAACTTATTGAACCCAGTATGTACTATGATCTAGCGCTATGCTAGGTTTCATGACACTGTGATCTTTTATACGGAAGTAATTTGTATTGGCGTTTTTTTATAATGAAGTAACCCTTTAGCAGACTGTTAAAGCGTTTGAGCTCATCAGCAACCTCGAATACTTCCGTCGTGTCTGGCATCATCCCAAAAGATACAATAGTAGTCAATAGTTTTTTATTTATCCAAAATTGCAAGTAGAGTTAGATATGTCAAGATAATAAATGTTCAAAACACAAATAATCAAAAATGTAAATCAAATAATCAAAGAAAAAAGTAAAAATCAAATAATTAGCTTAAAACTAAAGCAACAAACAATGAAATTAATAACCAAAGTCAGACAAAATAAAAGACAAATGCTTAAAAATCACATACGTAAAATGACAATAATTATCTGCCGATCATGTAATAGAGCATTTAAATAGTTGCCTGACAAAAATAGATGCCTTGCAAATTTCTGGCCCTAGAAAGGTATGGATCTACGACAACCTAACTTCTCATTTGTCATGGCCCTTACTCATTTATGATTTCACCAAAACTCAACTGTCTCATCTAGATGCGCTAGTGACAGCTAGCTTAAAATCTTGGTTGTCCTTGGCCAAACCAGCCGACATGGCCGACTTCATGTCCAAACACCACTTTGGACTAGCTCTGAAATTGCCCTCTCTGCTTTATGCCAACTCCAGAGTAACCAAATCTACGATTCTGTCCAATTCTAAAGATCCGGCAATAACGAAGCACGCAGCAAGTGGCCCTAGTGAACCAAATGATTTACAGGCCCGCGTAGACTTCCACAAAAAGTTTCTTGCGGGAATCAGCCAGAATGGTACTGGTCTGGGGTTTGGCAATACAGCCATGAGCGATGTGGACCTAAAAAAGTCCCTCCTACGAGATTACGAGAGTAACAGTATGGCTCATGATATTGGCCTTCAATGCCAAAAAAAGACGACAACCGCTGGGGACTTTTGCATTCCCCCTCTAATGCACTGGGAGTTAATGTTGTATGACTGGACATCAGGAATGCTGAAATTTTATCTAAATGCCTTTCAGCATACACTTCCAGACCCAAGTAACTTCGCTCGTTTGAGCTATTCAGAGGATAGTTCATGTCCTCTTTGTAGCAATACCCTTTGCACAGCTAGACATATTTTGGCTGGCTGCAAGGTAGCTTTAGATCAAGGGCGGCATACTTACCGCCATGACAAAGTTCTTGCTGTTATTCGCGAGGTAATTAGCCTCTCAGTAGCTCGTGCCAACAAGAGTCTTACAGTACCCTCCAAACCACCAATACCGTTTTGTGCGAGATGGCTTTAAAGGCAAGAACATTCTACTACAAAACCTTTTTCAATAATAGAGAAGGCTTCAGACTGGATTCTGGACGGTGATTCGTTCTCTAAACAGTATCATCCTGAAAAGTCTCAGATGCACAACCCTCCATCCAGATCTTTACTCCCTATCTCGGAAGATGGCCATTATCATAGAATTAACTGTTCCATGGGAATCAAATATGCCAAAAGACCACGATTACAAATTAAATAAATTCCATGATCTTGCAAATGTCACTCGGAATGGCTTCACTGCTCACCTTCACGAGGTGGAAGTAGGCGCTCATGGCCTCCCAGCCAAATCTCTCTTTCATTTATTTAATGATCATGGTCTCTCCAGGAAAATAATTAACTCTTCCCTAGAAAAAAATATGTAAAACCGCGATTACCGCATCTCAAATATGGTTTCGAAGGGTGAGTGAATGGGTGGTAAGGTGAATGCTAACATGTGGTAAGATAGCTGTCCTAAACCTACCACAGCCGGTCGTTAGTCCGGAATCCACCGCTCACCCCCCAAAAGTGTAACATTAGTATTATGATGGGCCCGACTCTGGCCGGTGAATACCATGGCAGCTCCGTTTGTACTTACTTACTTATAATGAAACATTATTTCTATGAGTAATAATCTGTTTCGAAGGCTTACTTATTTATACTTTTACAC
>JAOPUG010000215.1:3872473-3883747 GCA_027564375.1 Micropterix facetella
CATGTATTGATACCATCATACCTTATAATTGTAGTAAAATATACTTGTGTTAAATATATTAATTGTTTTATTTTTGTTTTTCGTACTATTTATATCCCTTTTTTATAAAATATAAAAATTACCTAAATAAAAAAAATATCAGTTGTGTATTTGAGTATAAAACAAAGCGGCTCCGCCGTCTTAGACGATTTTGAAATGTAGTTAATTTAATATTGTCTATGCCCGGGATTGAATTTGTAATACAAAATGTTCAAACTATTATATGGAGGCCCCCTCTTCAGGATGGTTGCAAAGCCGGCATGCCAACCAGTGCTCAGACTTCCAGGGTCGCCCGAGGTCTTCTCACAGATCAGTCGCCATGCACAGCGGGTTCATCGGTATCATCCCTCTTCGAGGAGGCTGCCGGATAGGTGTTGAGCCTTGATTCGGGCCGACCGTGATATACAGAGTTGGCCAATGAGACCCGAGCTTCACGACTTATTAGAGTCATTAGACCCCAGGTACACAATAAAATGAGATTTAAATTAATCAAAATATATAATTAAAGCAGAACATTTAATATATTTATTTTTATAATAAAGTTTGAGAATTATTTTGCGGTCCAGGGATAGGCCAAACATTCGCTAACCTCAATTATACTGGCCCTGACTGGGCTATGTCCGTTTGACCGAGAGAAATCTCACAAATAATGTCATCTTCGTCTATCCACTCCGTATTTTCAGCACTTGTAACCTTGTCGCGTAGGAGGCATAAGAGTTCACTGGCTCTACGCACTGTGTACAAGGTCGTACACGATCTTGTACACTTTCAGATACTTGAAGTCTTTATGGTGCATTTTGGTAATATTTGGTGCAAAGTCTTTTTATGATATGTGAGCCTTGCGCCGTGCGGGGATCATAACGGCTCATTTGTTTAACTTTAAACGAACGTCTCCCTGTGCCTTGTTGACTGGTCATGGCATTGTTCGGTCAAAGAATATAAAAAAAATATTCCACCTTTGTTTTGTTTACAACTTGAAATATTTTGCATGCATATGGACTAATAATTTCGCATGTCATGAGAGTTTCAAAAATCTGTTCAGTCTGGGAAAACTACTTATACCAATGGTTTCAAATAATTAAAAAGTGATATAAATTATCAGGGAGAATACTTTTAAATAACAACAATTACAATATAATCATTACAAGTGTTTTACTTCACCAGAATCCATACGCTCATATATATCTTGAAGTCGTAACTCTCCGTTACATGATCAGTGGTCGTAACCCTATCCTTGTCAAAGCTGACTGTCAGCTGTCAGTTGTGTCTTGAATGCGCGAGAACCTAATATTTGCATTGTAACGTTAATGCGCATTTCTAATGAAATACGCAAAATACACCACTATTTCTGGACCACTGGCAAATGACAAATTCATTTCATCTTGCATTGACGTCATTAATAATGGCGTTTCAACTTGAGAATATATTGAGATCTAGTGCAATGGTATTACCTCCATTTCATTGTGCAGAAGTTATTTTTGTGAGATTTAAATGTGAGACTTTTAAATTTGTAATACAGTCTGTTTCACCATTGCGACTGCTGGAAGTTTTTCTCTCAGTGTGATTAAACATAATTACTTAAGTATGGTAGAGACTCGTACTGTGAGACATATCATACAGGAAACAAAGTAGGTACCATTTATATGCCACTTTGTTTCCTGGTAGACTGGCATGCTTGATACAAACATTGTATATATAGGATATTAGATTGCTCAACGGCTTAGTTACGTTTTTGGAATCCTTCTGCGCTGCGACATGCAAGTGGCGCCACCTGCATTGTCCGTCGAACTTAATAGCTCTTTATTTGGCCATATTTAATTACATTGATGGTTTTTGTACATCTAGTGGTATAAGTGTAAATGTCCTAATTTTTCTGTCACCCCCCCCCCCCCGCAAGTCATGCCTGCCACTGCAATAGGAAAGTGTATGTGAAGAATAATTTTGCTTATGATGAAGTTGACCTCCACCTCGATTTTGGTGAATGGCTAGCCTGTCGCGAATTTTAGTTTTCATTCCTGCCGTTGCAGAAGATCCGACTTCACACATGGACGCTTCAGTAGAAAGCATTGTGTCGATATACTTATCTTCAACTGAAATCAAAAACTTTGTCAAAAATTTGCGGTCAAAATGATTTTTTAAGGAAATGTCTTTTGAAAGATCAATAAGCTCTTCATTAGCCTTCATCGATATCCCAATAATAATTATATCGTCTGAAACGGATTCATGATTTAGTTATTTATTTCTTCAAGTAGATAAGAAATTATCACAATTTTCTCTCAATACATTGGCATGTTCCCAGATTATAAAACTACTTTCGCGACTCAACCACGACCAAAACATCCACGACCTACATTTTGGGAAATGCCGATAAAGATTCTATTCATTCATTCATTCATCGATTCATTCATACTTCACACATGTGATATCGCTACACCCTTGGGTGGCATAAAACTAGACAATGTTGCAAACTTTCTAATTAAGGCATCCTTCTGATGCAAAAAATACATTAAATCTGAAATCAAGGCTAATCTTACAGACATACCGGATGCGCTATAGACGACGAGTTCAGATATGAGCCGCGAAGTCACGATTATGACGAAATAGCATTCGACGGAAGGTTTAGACAGACTCGTGAAAGATAGCCATACATTTGTATAGACACCGGGCGCAATATTCATAGCACTAAGAGCACGACAAAAATGAGTGCTCTCTTTTCATAGAAAAATACCTTATTAGGGAAATTAAAAAAATCAAGATAGGTAGGTATGTCTTCAAAATATTAACCTACACCATTTCTATAAATGGTCGATGCAGCTTATGTAAGCTCATATTAGAGACATTGATTTACTATGAAATGAAATTTATTTATTTGACATACTTTTTCCCAAGATTAAGTCCACTTATAATTAATTACTCAGTAATAAAATAAACTACACATAAATAACAGTTTATTAACCAAATGAGCAAGTGCTCAGCTATGCCGTAGTGTGCGAGCGGCTAACTTCCGGAACCCTAGATTAATAGAAAAATAAAAATAAATAAAAACAATAACATATTAAAAAAAAAACAAAAAACATATGCCTATACGTAATGATAAACTGAAAAAATCAAAATAAAACCAAACGTAATATATAAAAAAATACAACATTAATATACAAAACACAAACTTAACATACAAAAATATAATAAGTTAAATAACAAAATAACCATCAAATACCTTACATCAATCATGCATTTGGCTATAACAACCATCAAAGCTAAAGGAATGTCAAAAAATATAAAAAGTACCCCCATGACCATAATAAACAAATTATTATATCAATTCGACTAATTATTTATAGAAATAAAATTGTCTGAATCACACTTAATAATATATACACTTATGACAAATCATCATAATAAGAAATCTAAGTTATCAAAATAATCATAAATAATAAACATAATTAAAATAATCAAAGTATATATTAAAATAAAACTTAAAAATAATCATACTAATTATTATTAAAAATTGTGAATGATGATTTCGTTATACAACATAAAAAATGGTTTTAGATTTGCCACTGCTCAAGAATTAACTACTTACATACCTATATTAAAATTTGTTTTTAAAACATATCGGGGATATCTATATCTTCCAGCTTTAAATTTTAACTACCTTTGATAGTGTATTATGTCGCAGTAGAGTAAGCAAATGCTCTTGAGATCTGGTCTCAATATCTTCATTTAGGAACAAGAATAACTATTTCTTTTTCCTGGCAACTGTAAACATGATAAGACCTCAATGTAATCAAACGTGTCCTACTTTATTAATATATTTCTTCACAGTTCAATGTTATGTTAAAAAGAGACAGATATAAGTTTGCCGTAAGCCCATTAGCACCGGCCCAATACTTTCTTGGTTTAATTCTGATTCAGTAAAACGAAACGTTACAGAAAACAATGTGGGTTTTTATTGCGTGAAAAAATATAAGTAGAAGTTTCATTAAAAAATAAACTAAATTTCGGGATGACAAAATTAGCTGATTAATGTGATAACCGGTTAAATTCCTTTAGGTTAATCAGCTATTAATCGTTTAATGATATCGAAAAATTAACCTTATTGCTAGTATTTGGCAAATTAGCTGTTTTCGTACTATACATATATAGGTACCTATTCAGATAAAAATGTTTATCCCTATCTCAATCTCAAACATAATAATACTATTCTAATTAACACCGCTTTTCAATAACCAGCCACCCTAGGAAACCGCCTATATCGCGCATCGCAACTATACATGCACATGCACGAACAGCCCATGCTATGCAATACGGCATATCTAAAGCGAAATAGTCATCGTATTATATCATTAGAAATTTGTAATTGACGAATATCAGCGAAAATATGGCACTGGTAATGGTTTAATTGACAGTTACCTAATGTTTGCTATTTGTTATTACATTTTATATATTTCGCGGGCTTCTATTTGATAGAATTAGCCTATTTAATTAAAATGTATGTACGATATACGATATTAGAGCGATGTTTTGTGATACAATTTACAGCCTTAGATTTCGGGTTGAGCACGCATAAACATACGCACGCAGTAACAACAAAGCCACGCCTTTTTTCCAATGTGCAAATCCTTATTATTTTTTCAACCCTTTGTAAGTTGGTACAGCTACTACCATTTACCATTTTATATACCGTGTGAAAAAGACGAGTATTGACGCAAAAACGAAATTAGAAAACTGTTTTCTTCCTCGCATATGTGAGAAAGTAATTAATTGCAGGATACTATCAAAAGTCTAACAAAAAAGTAAATGCCCTGTATGACTTATATATCAATAGCTTCGTTGTGAAAAACCAATGGTCGTGGTCTAATTTTTATCTCGATCCATGCACCTAAAATCGAGTTTTACGTACCGAAAGAAAATCCGTCTCTCGTTATTATATAGATTATGTAAGATACGAATCACCTGAAAGTCAATGCGATGCCGACCTGGTGCATGGCCGTTTAGTAAAATGATAAGCCAATGCACTTACGACTGATACGGCTCTTCTGAATGCATAATCGATATTCCATTCGATCGATAGTCGTCGATTCAATATTCGGCTAATGTCATTACTTATTGCCAAACCCACGTATTACTATTTACATCAAACGCCATCAATCGTCCGTTCTGCAATAGTTTCAAGATGATTTGATGACTTAATATTAAGTAAACCGTTGTAATTGTATCTCCCCTCCCACCCCATAAATCTCACCTTAATTGCGATCGTTAAATCACTTTATGCCGAAATATATTGTGCGCTTTTTACTACCAATTATGCAATAACATGTGATTACGGATAAGAGAAAAGCACAAAGACTAATATGAACAAAGTAATGCAGGTTATAAAGAAATGAGTGGTGACCGGGCATCACTAGAATATAGTCACGTTCTATTAAGATTCCTCTTTATGATACGCATATTATGATACCTCTTTATGATACATCTTTACTGAGGAACATTCGTATGAATGCATATCGAATTATTCAGTCAATCTTTTGTGCAACGATATACGTACAACGCTTTAATGTTGAAAACAGTATCATAGTATATTCTGATTATACTATGACAGTATCATCTGTATAAATCATTTATTTAATTGTGGTCTTCATTTATGAAGCTACTGAATTTGGTAACAGCCTACGTTAAGGGGCCGCTGTCGGCTAAATAAAGCGAAAGCCAAGAAAAACACCAGCGGGCCGCAATACACCTAAAGCCTATTATTGCTTGCGCGGAGATCCCATTCTTACGGCGAATCCCAGCTGGACGCAATACACCGAAAACTACTATTATTCTGAAATCGCGAGTAACAAATAATATATTTCTTAGTTTTTTGAACGATTACAATGAAAAAATGAAAAGAATGAAAAATATGGATTCAACACTTTTAATCATTTAATTGGTACGTCTTACCAATATAGTGTCAAGTTGTTTGCACCTATAGATTCCAAGAAAAGTTCAAAACACAAAAAGGTGATAACTTCAGCTTTTATTTATTTTTATTCAGAAAAAATCAAAATATTGAAATTCTACTTCATAGTACTGCAGATTAAGAAATTTTCTACAAGACTCATATTTTAATTATTGTTTAAATGCACGCAGGAGTCACTTGAATTTTACTACAAAATGTCAGTTTTTCACTGTTTGAGAGAAGTAGTTCTGGGTCCCTTTTGCTATTTTTCTGAATACTTCGCTTTTACAGAAAAACCGTTTTCCAAAATTCTGGAAAATAAAGCAAATTGATGTATGGCTTCATGGTCAATGGTAATCGTTATGTCGACAAATCTATTGTATGCGCGGTAAAATAAAGTTAAAATTGTTAAATTTACAGAGTGTAAGGGAATTCGAAATGTGGCCAAAGTATAGAAGTTTTTGCAAAAATAATTAATTGAAATGAAAGAATATGAGATCCCTGAAATGTGCTTCCTGATTATTTTGTTTCTATCTGTCACAAAAACGTTTAAAACATTATAACATTTTGGTTCTTAGCATTTCGTGAAAACAAAATAATCTAAAAACAAGGGTATAACTAAACTATAAATAAATATCTATATGAAACATATTGGTTGATCTCAATCGATTTTTTTTGAGAAAACTTCTATACATTGGCTTTATTATGAATTCTGCTTACACTCTGTGAATTTAACAGTAATATTAAAAATGGCTGAAATCCCAGGTAATATTAAAAATTGCCATATAATTACAAACCAAACATTTTGCAAACACTACTATACTTCGGTCAAATTTTGAGTTCGCCTTTTACTCGGTCAATTTAACAACTTTGATTTTTTATTGTGACTATAATAGTTTTTCGACATAATGACTGCCATTGATCATAAGTTACTAATTTTGCTTTCTCACTTCTATGCCACTCTTCATTAGTTTCTAAGTTTTAAGTAGAAATGGCCGGAGCCCCATTGGGCCCCGGAAACATTCCACTTAAATGCATTATTATCTACTGCTGTGACGTTACACTACGTAGTTATTTATTTATACTCCTTGTCTTGTTGGAGTTATCAAATTATAGAGCTAAACTAGGTCAAAATTCGCCAATAACAACTAGCAAAAAATGCAGTTTTTGTGTGTAGCGTTTGTTCCAATCCATGATATTTGACTTATGTAATTCTAGTGTAGTAGCTAGACGTAAGTAGGAACAAGAAGTCATGTAAAAATAGTTTGATCATAATATAAACATAACTATTCGATTAATTCAGGTCACGTCCCTTGGCCTAATTGTTTCCAAACTAGTGACGTCATAAATCCGTTACATAGAACACTTTCTCAATCGCCTGGCGCCGCCCATTATGTACAATCGACCGATCACCCTGCGACATGTCTGTCTTATGTCCAGCTCACGACACGAATCATAATTTCAGCGATGAATAAAATAGATTAGGCATGAGCGGTTCCAAATCAACGAAGGAATGGATAGATACAAATAATATAACGAAGACGTTGTTTATACGTACCTACCTACTTTACACTTCATAGAAAATGCAGAATTATGTAGATGTAATAATTTAAAGCTAATGACGTTATAACTTTTAGCTAACCTTAGCTTTTAAGATTTCTTTTAGGATTTTACTCTCAAAGCGTAAGATTTTGAGTAAATTGTCAGAGGCCGACCGAATGACAAGACCGCGCGAATATAATGGTTCGAAAAGGTCGTGGAGATAATTATGATGGTGTTGTTTAGGAGAGTACATGAATAAAAGAGAGCAAGTATATGACGTTATGCCAGTATATGCCCGCTAGAATTAGGTATATATGTAGTTAATTCTCTAAGCACGTACGTCTGCTTTTTCGCATATGATACGCGAAAAGCAGACGTACGCGTATTTTATTTTTCTTGTATTGGTATTTTGACACGTATGTGAAACGTCACCGTTCGGCAGTAGTTAGAGGAGTTGCCGTGGTGTTCGCGGCAGTAGTTGAGGAACCAGAAGTTAAATTATTTGATTGTCAGCACAGCCGTGTATAGGCAGTCATACGCGTATACGCAGACCTACGCGTATAAGCAGGCGTGGATGAAGAATTAGGCCATATAGCTGTCTATAAGGGCGGTGATACCTGCTAAAGCGAATATTGTATACACATAGGCAAAATGTGCAACTTTGAAATGAACATTGTAACATTCAGATGGTATACGGTGTAGTTAATATCACCCCCGAGTTGCCTGGCACCGGTGCAGACCGCTCCTCCCCCCCCCCCCCCTCCGTAGTACGTCACTGCCTGAAGTGGCGTAGTAGACAAGCGAGTATTTTCGCTTATCTCGGTGCCTATCTGCCATCTACCCAAATATTAACACATCGGTGCTAGTTGACTGGCTCGTTAGGATAGCAAACATCCCGCTAATAAATGGACTCGTCAGACCGATGCTCGATGCATTTAATTGCAAGTCGCAAGCCAGTTTTCGTCCGCTTTCATTAAAATAGCCGCAATCTTCGACTTAGCTCCTGCCTCTAATACCCCACTAATGGAATGCTGCATCTTGCAGAGAGGTATTAATTATTTGACGCAATTGAAGATATTTCATCATAATAGAGTGGCGCGGCGAATAATAAAGGAGAACGAAAGGCGGAAGCACGGACGAGGAACCTACATGTAACGCAGGAGACCTAATAGCCGAAAATACGAGCAAAATGTGTCTTGAGAAAGATATTGGTGCTGGTGACTGGTACTTAATTCTAGAGCGAGTTAGGAGACGGACAAAAAAGCGAGCAATCTTGTTTGACGAGAGATCAAAGAAAATTACTCTTGTAATAGGGTGATTATGACAGTTTTCGGCCAGTTAATGTTAATGAAAATTATAAATGAGAAATCATAAAATATTAGTTCGTAGTTCATTTATTTTCAGATAAAATCTTCACAGAATATTGAAAAAATAAGTTCATATGAAAACGAGTTAAAGAGTAAAAAAAATACAATTATTTTCTTTACACGTACGGCGTTATTATTTTATTAAATTTAAAATGGTGCAGGCCAGTGATTCCCAAAGTGGTCTATATAGGCCCCAGGGGTCGATTTCGACTTGCAGGTGGTCCATGTCAGCAGGAAAAAATTGGTTGTGCACAAGATATAAATCCTATTTAGGCAAGTCATTATAAACATTTAGCCATTTCGTAAATGTATTATTAAACCTAAAACAGATTGTATGTACGGCATAGTATTTTAAACTTATATAAACGTATGTAAACCGCAATAAATAAACGCGCGCGTCACAAGTACAGTGAAAAGAAATCAACAATCAACTCAAATCGCATCACTAGTTGATTGAGGAGGCCAATGCGCCGACTGACGAGGAAAGGTGCGGGCTACATATGTGAATACACAGCGCCGCTTGAACGGGTGTATGTGCAAACGAGTAGGCTAGATGGATCACATGAATAGGCAAGCGAGATGGTGCTACTCGTGCAGTTATTAGTGGTTTCCTCAAATGCTCCTTACTTCAAGGTCGTGGTCGTGGTTTTTATATGCATGTGTTCGTGTAACATCTGTGTATGTGTTGTCTTTTTATTACATTCGAACAACAAAATTGAAATGCAATTCCATTAATTTTATCCCAGTGGGAAATGAAGACCCAGCCGGGAATCGAACCCGGAACCGTACATTTAGGTATGTCAACTGCTACGGGCGAACCCGTCCACCCCGGATCGTTTTAACGATATTGATCGTTCTCACCCCGAGGCGAAACGTAGAGACTTTGGACTTAGACAAATCTACATAGGAAGCTCCGCCTAGGCTCGTAAGAATCCAACTCCTTGCCGCGAGGCACTGGGAATTTTCAAACCCAGTGGGACCCTCGCGCCCTTACTACCAGATGGCAGCGGGGGTAATTATGTAGGTACTTCTAATGCTAATCCATAGATATGATAGTGAGGGCCATCCGATCTCGGGTGAGAGTTGCCGACCAAAGGCCGCCCCGTATCCGCTACATCCCAGTCAGGGATAACCGCTTTAGAAGTAGAGGACCGCGCAAGCGACCTCGGACCTGAGACCAGACGGTGGATCGGAGGAATCTGACCCGAATCTGGGAGTACGGGCGCGAGGATGCCCGCTGGGTTTGAAAATTCTCAGTGCCTTGCGGTTTGGAGTTGGATTCGTACGGGCCTAGGTGGCGCTCAGTACGTAGATCTTATTGTCATCGCCGATCGGCGCATCGACTTAAAGTCTATGCGTTTCACCTCGGGGTGATAGAACGATCAATATCGTTAAAACGCTCCGGGGTGGTTCGCTTAATCAGTACTTATAGCAAACGACGTCAGTGCGAAAGTATAGTGCGTACAGAGAGATTTGTTTACGAAACGTTTTCAACACTTTTTGCGATTTTCGGTAGCGAACCTGAACGAGCAGTGCGCGGACATGAAAATCCGTTTCATGTTAAAGGAAATAGCGGCGGAAACGGTTTCAATACTTCGGAAGGCTTATGGGGAAGGTGGCAAGAGATCTTGAGTGGTTTCGCCATGTCAAAAGTGGCCTAATGTAAATGTATGGCCGATCAGCCACGTTCGAGACGCCCCTCCTCCTCCATCAGAATGGTCGTCCATGTCGAATTTGTTTCTCAGGGCGCTACAATGAAACACCACGATTACCCGGAAGCGATGAAACGATTGCGAAATGTAGTGGGGTAAAACGACAGAAATTGTGACGATCAAGCGACTAAGCTGATTCACCACCACAATATACCTGCCCACAGAGCATTGAAAATCAGCCATTTTATGATAATAAACGACATTCCAAAAGTTTCTTATTCCCGCTATTCGCCCGAACTAGCCCGCCCCATGAGAATTGTTCTTGTTCCCAAGATTGAAGAAAAGCCTGAAAGGAATACATTTTTATGATGTAGAAATTCAAGGAAAAATCGCTGGAGGCACTGAACAGCATAACATCTGGAGAATTAAAAAAAAATGTTTCAAAACCTTTCACACAGACGTCGCTTGCTATAGTGATTATACGCGAAGTGTCTAGTGTACATACCCAGCTGGGGATGGCATTGTTGACATCTTTCCTTCCTACAGAAAAAAAAACTAGTTTTTTTGATATTTCTTGTATAGTGGTGAGTCTCTTCAGAAACTCCTAGAATCGGTCCTTTAAATAATTTTAGTTTTAGCAGTTATATAATTTTCAACTTTACGTGTGAAAATATAGGGTGTTTTTTTTAGAGTTTTGGTTTTTATATTGACAACATTTTTTCCAGCGACAGCC
>JAOPUG010000215.1:3925744-3945536 GCA_027564375.1 Micropterix facetella
AAAGTAATATGAAAATATCTTCCAATCTTCGCAAACTCACTTATTTTACACGTTATTTTAGGGATATGTTATTTCAAACAAGCATAATAGAAAACATATAAAGCCATTTTGTCTTGTTTTCATCGATATTCCCCGCCTATATTAGTCATACGATATGCAGATTATTAAATAAATATTATATTCATACGTAAGTTTAAACTTTTATCTGATTATTAATATAACATTTTATAACTAGTTGAAACGTTTACTCTTCCCCCCCCCCCCTCCCGAGAGGGCCAAATCTTCTTACAACCTTACGATTTTGTTACTATGCACGATAACTCGAGTAAACTACATCCGATTAAAAAAAATCTTTATCTATCTCCATCATCAATATTATCTATCTCACATGTGGCTAGTCATTTCTCCGCGTCGATATTAGGCGCTCATACGAAGTGACGCAAGAGGCGTAGGCTCGCGTCCCACGAGTCGCCCGCAAGAAATATCGGGCGATGCCGATTGCAGCGCTGCGTCTCATTTGCACGCGGACTCCTGGGGGCGTAACTAATGACGTAATCATGTTTAAACGCACCGCTGCAGCGCGTATGTTTACCTGATACTTCAGCGCTCGCCCAGTGACACATCAATTATATGTATTATTTTATTTATTACAATAAAAAACAAACCGTAAGACTTATGTAAATACACGAAAATTCACTGGGCTCTGCGCATTCGCCCTAACTATCGATTGCCGAAAGGTTTTTCATAATCAGAGGCAGTTTATTCGAGTTATCGTGCATACTAACATTTTACGCGCACGATTTCAAGACTTGGCCACTCTGGTGGCAGAAGTAATTAATATAAAGCCACGTCATAGTCAGTCATTCATTGTCATAGTCACAGTCACCCTTGGTACAGCCAGTCATTCATTTGTCTTTCTGTCGTTTGGTATTGCTCGGATATTTTCGTGTGTACAATCATGGAAAGGTTGAAAATTCGTTTTATCAGAACTATATAGCTAAGCTAATAACTGACTCAATGACTGATCCCGTAACGCGTACCGCGTAACGCTGTAGATGCTGTGTAGTGGCGGTAGTGACGGCGGCGTTGATGACGGGCGGTGGTGGGAAGAGGGGAAGGAGGAGATGGGGGAGAAGAAAGGGATGGTCTCGCGGTGGACGTGGTGACGCGGGGGAGGGGGGAGAGGCTACTGTAAAGTTTGAAATTTGATCTATTTGACGGGCGCCAGCTAGTTTTTGAATATGAGGTCCTGAGACTTCTTGAGGTCTGGCACAAGAGATAACGCATATACAAGTATATACCGTCAAGCACGGCAAACAACGATGGAAAAGCTTGTAATTAAACAACCTAGCCTGCAA
This sequence comes from Micropterix facetella, assembly GCA_027564375.1. Lineage (NCBI taxonomy): Eukaryota > Metazoa > Arthropoda > Insecta > Lepidoptera > Micropterigidae > Micropterix > Micropterix facetella. Next base: position 3,927,103 of record JAOPUG010000215.1, read on the forward strand.
CAGATATTATTTTTTTCGGAATTTGGATAACATTTTTATTGGGGAAAAAATCAATTTTATCAACGTGGTGAAAAAAACGCCTTTAAAGGATTCATTGATTAATATCCACGAGGGTTTTACAGCAAAGGCTGTAACCAACTCCTATTAAAAGTCCAAAATCCATATAATTTCAATTAAGTACCTATATATTTTTTTTGCCATAGATAAGGACCTAATATTAATCAATTTCCTGATAGGTACGCTATATACGCAGACAAGACACCGGCCCTTAAATAATAAGATAGTCTATAAATCTATTCTAAGATATTCAATTCAATTCGATTCAAAAACTGTTTATTGCAGTCATACAAAGGTGGACTTATTATAGCGTGGAAAATATCTCACAGCCAACTAATAGATATAATGGAGAAACATTAAGTTAACAATTTTATGATTAAAAAAAAACATAACAAATTTCAAATATATAAATTCACATTCAGGAGATAATGTCATTTCAAGGAAGAAAATCGAAAGCGTCCTAGCACTTCGAATATTTGATGGGTGCTAGTTCTTTAGATGGGCTGCATCAACAGAGAATGAGTAAAGTAAGAGTAATAGAAACATAGTATTATGAAGGAGATTGTTCTGACTTGTTCTGAGTGACTCGTTCTGATTTAATCGGAGTAGGAGACCTTGACTTCCTAGAAACTGTTACATTTATAGGAAAAGTAAAATTTGTAATACGCTGCTCGGCGATATTGATGTATTCAACACGTCATCTATCACTCTCAAGAAGGCAACGATTTAAGAAGGATTGGACAGATCCTATGATCTGTTACAATTAATTGCAATAGAGTTAATATGCATTCATGAATATATTTAAATAGCATGTATGTATTTATATTATACAACGGGTATGCATACTATACTTATATGTGTATTCATATATTATTCAACGTGTATTCATATATTATAGGTGCGTTCCCTTTGGGGAATGTTAAATCGTTTTCATCAAATGATGCAAATTTCTCAAATGGACCGCTTGTAAATCCGACTCCAAACGGAACGTCGAGCGCTGTCATGTCATTCTCTTCAAATTCACTATGACTGGGTCCGTTATTTGTATTAAAACCATTTCAGTGGAAAAAGCACGACAAACGCCGCAAAATATATTACTTTAAATACACATGCCACTTTTATTTTAAATTTGTCTAAAAACAACAATTCACTGTCTACTGAGATGGCAGCTGTCATAGCTGTCGAGATGGCAATCACCTCGACTCGAAGGCTTGGGTGTTTTCTGAAGAAAATTCTCTGGAGGTTCTGCACTGCTGAGACTCAAATGGGACGTTTCAATGGCGTTTACTGAACCGCATGCTGGAGATTCTACACTCCATAGAGCCAAACGAAACGCAGCACAAATTACTTGTATACTTATTATGACTCCACATCTTCCCCCTATATGTGTTTATTTTTCTAAAAAAAATATGTGTTTAAGTTGAAACATGAAATTACCTTTGTCTTGAAATTTATTAATTTTGTATCTAATGTATTGAAATACCTAGCTGTATGTTCCCTTAATATTCATAGAATAGAAAAAAAAGATTGAAATTTCTCTGAAGATATAGATACCGTAGAATTATTAACAGTAGTGCCAAAATGTGTGTATTTCTGCAATCCCAATACGAGGCCATTGAAGACGTTTTCGATATTCCGAGAAATTGTCATATTTGCGGAGGTTAAAAGTATAATGGATATAGCATTTTTGTAATCGTTCATTTTATCAAGAAGTGCTTCATTAACATCAAGATAAGCTATTTCCGCGTTTTAAATCGAATACTACTGCGGTTGTTGACATTATAAGTAAGATTAAAAGAATTTACCACTTGAAGTTTTTTAACCCCCGACATTTCGGCGATGATGCAACCACCGTTATCCAGTCTACCCTGGACAATTGCGGTTGCAACATCGTCGAAACGCCGGGTGCTAAAACACTTCACACGGTAAATTCGTTTAATCTTACTTATATTACTTCATCGTATTCTATTGGAAGTAGAAGCGTCTGGGAAGTGGGCTGATTAACATTTGCTATCAAAATATATAAATTAAAAAAAATATATTACTATAATATACGAAATAATATGGCTGATTATTAGTTACAAAAAATAATTATAACATAACATTTAGATTGAAATATAAAATTGCTTGTAATAAAAGTGTGCATGTGTATGTCTATGTAGGAGAATATGAGAGTGTTTTTTTTACAATCTATCACTATTTCAGAAACTTTGCTCAGAAAACCGTTTTTGTTCATATGAAATGGGTCACACTCGATGACTCTTTTGTTATAAGTATCCGGTACCGGCAGATAATTGAATTGTTGGAGTAATTTGTATTTACCCACAGGCGGGTAGAATAACCGCGGCGAATAACTATAAGCATGTCGTTGATTATACAGCACCGAACAGATTAATTGAAACAAGTTGTTATTTCTGATAAAATTGTTTATTTTTAGCAAATATACTAAATTTTACAGTAACTTTTTCAAATTAATACTTTATGTAGCCTCTTTTAGCTTCGATCAAACTCTTGGCGCGATTTGGCATGGATTTGCATGTAGACAGCATTCTTTCGTCCTTAAACTATACTTGCATTATTGCCGAAATGATTTTCTCATTTGTCGTACAGTCCTGTTTTGACAGGCGAATCTTGTAGATAACCTATAGATTTTCGATAATGTTTACGTATGGAGAGTTCTCTGGCCATTCTAGAGTGGTTAGCTGTTGATCTTCGAAACATTTCTTAGATGTGTGGCAGGGAGCCAAATCTTGCTGGAACACGCCGTCGCCAGCAAGCCATCGCTTTTGGGGCTCTGGGATCATTCTATCCTATATTATTAGTTGATATATTTTTATTATTCACCATCCCATTGACAGGAACAAGCGGGCCAGGCCCGTGGTAGGAGAAAAATCCCCAAAACATTTGTTTTAGTGGATGTTTCGTGGCTTGAACAATGTCCGCATAATTCATTCTGTCACTATTGCCTCGCCGAACGAATCTAAACTGCAGGCCTTGAACTATAATATGGGATTGATCAGAGAACAATACCTTCTTCCACTGATCTGCAGACAAATGTGAGTATTTTTTGGCCCAGGCAAGTCCTTTCACCTTCATCGCCGCAGTCAGCAGTTGTTTTTTAGCATTTTTTCTAGCTGACCTTCCTGCCGCTAGTAGTATATGAAGAACAGTCGTTGGAGACACGTGAATCCTAGTTCTACACAACTCTCGTGCAAGGTTTACGGCACTTTTCCGTTGGTCCTTCGTGCCCCAATCCTGGATTCGCTGGTCATCCCGCTTACTGGTGTTTATTTTTGCCCCACATTTTCCTTCCCTATTGATATTAATTTGTCCTGTACTCTGATGCTGGTTAATAATTCTGTTTACAGTCGGCAACACTCAGTCCACTGTGTCGCTGTGCAAGGAGCATATCTATAGAGGAGACATGAACTATTCCCTGAATAGATCTAGCGAGTGAGGTTGCCGATGTCCGGAAATGTATACTTGGGTTTTACTTTGGGATATAAAACATAGTTTTTCGTATTCGCTTTCGGCTTTCGGCCGAAAATGCATGGCGTGCCGAATTTCATTTTAGGTTTCGGTCGAAGAAATAAAATGATTTTCTGTCCAACTCTAGCTAGAAAACTGAAATCGAGACGACTCTAAATGCCAGTTTCGCGCGAAAAAAACTGGGTTCTAGACAAATTATAGGCTGTGGTGCGGCCCCTCTGACATTTCGGCGAATGCAGTTTCGCGGATATGATCGACATTACGTGATGTTAAAATTTCCAGTACTTATACGAGTAAATGCCACAACAACAAATGTAGCAACGAAAAAAGATATCTGGGTTGAAAAAAGTCTTTTTTTTCAATTGCAATACCATACATTTTTTTTGTAACATGAAAATATATGAACTTTATAGACGTTACAGAGGAGAATTCAAATTCTGCCAAAAGAAAAAAACCCACAACATCAAGTGCTCGTGTGAACTACGTGATTTACAACTGCTATACACTTTCGTCTTCGTAGCCAAATCTACTTACCTCTTTTTTTTTTATTTTTTCATTATCTGGCCAATAATATGCGAGGCAAGATGATAATGCCACATAAGATATTATATAGTAGAATTTACACTCGGAAAGGTAATGTACCGCGTTTCATGAAAAATTGGAAATCAAATTGTAACCAGTGTTTTTAGAGGCAATCGAATGCTACTTGATGTATCCACTGGCATCAAAACTTATTTTTAAAAAATTGTCTCGTCATGACGACTTTAAAAATAACCATATACGCTATTATAGCTCTACCTATTTGTCAGATCCTCCTCCAGGCCAAGCAAACTAGGATACACCTGCAGCAGCACCCCCAATGGCTTAAAACACATTCCAACAAATTTCTTTCGTCACCACGATTCCAAATATACCAATATAAGCTATGCTTGCTCTACCTATTGGTCATATCCTCCTCCAGGCCAAGTAAACCAGTATACGCTTGCAGCAATACTCGAACTGGCTTAAACCTAATCCAACAAGTTTTGTCTCGTCACCATGATTCCAAAAACACCCATATACTCTATCCTTAGACCTGCAGCAGCACCTGCTGAACGGATCGAATTTGCTGCCACCTGGTGATGGTTAGGGTCGCCCAGGGAGGTTGCATACCAAATTTAATTAAGATGGGATCACGGGAAGACTTCGGGCATACGGACAAACAAACTCACAAACGGACAGCATTCATCAGACTATATGGACGTCCTACATAATACGAATTCACACTCTTATGTAAGGTTTTTACATATCTATAATAGAAAAAAAATAATAAATATATATAATTCATCATTCTTGTAATATATGTATTTTAAAATAAATTGTTTTTATACGCTTAGAAATATTTTACTGTTTTAGCTTTACAAATACGTGGTGGTAATAAAAAAGTGACATGATAAAACCTGTTGACCAAAAGGACGTAATATTTAGTCCAAATTAGTGATTACCGTTTACAGAAGCGTTGTTAGCCAGTGTTAGTAATAATCGTAAGCGATAATTTATTGTAGTTGAAAGTTCATTGGAAATACTAGTGAAACTCCCATGCCAATATTAAATATTGGCATGGGCGTAAAATATAAATTTGATTTTTCACTTTTTAATTTTAAATAGGCTAAGACGAATTTTGTCTTCTATACGGAATTTTTTCGTCATATATCATAGTACGGGTCGGTGAGTTTATTCTTGAATAATTGTTATGCTGGGACGTGTAATTATCCACGTAATGGTCAATATCGTTGCCCTAAATTTGAAAACTTACTTTACTGACCTAGAATGAGGCAAAGTCACGTTAACAGAGTGAAGATGCGGCGCACGAGCTGTTTGGGCGGGGAGATGTTTTGGCGGGGCGGCGATGGGCCTATAAAAAGGCGGCGGCGCTTTATCCACCCGGAGAATTCCTCAGAAGCTGTCCATCATCACACACCATGCAGCAGGATACAATGGTCAGTTGACTGCGCGACCGGATACAGTGATATTATAGTGATACGAGTGTATACCTAATAGGGATAGTATTGTGATATCTATTTTGAGATTTTAGTGGATTTATATTGATATTTCTTCTTCTTCTTCTTCTGGTTTCACGTCCGCTACCGGACGTTGGCTATAATATTGGCTATTACAAGTTTATTGACAGCCACTCGAAATTAGGATGTGGTAGATTTCTGAAACTCATTCCCAAGATGGCCTAACTAAACCGTTCTTTCGGCTATTTTGTCTTGAATTACTAGATGCATAATTTTGTATCGTTCGGAATGACGCATGACATGAGCGAAGTATTCGAGTTTGAGATTTTTGACCCGCCGAAGTATTACACAGGACTGGGATATAGTCTGATGCATGCTGTAAGTGTGTATGTTTTTCCGAGGATTTCCCGTGTTCCGATCTTAACCAAATTTGGTATACAGCCTTCGTGGGTAACCCTAAGCACCACACGGTGTCAGCAAATTTGATCCGAGTCAGGCAGCTGCTGCTGCATCCTGGTTTACTTAGCCTGGAGGAGGATCTGACCAATAGGTAGAGCAAGCATAGCGTATATGGGTATAGGTTTATTGGAATAGATTTTAAGCCATTTTGGATAATTCAGGGATTACCAATAACTAGATGGGCCAAAGTTGCCGATATATATATATCGCAATTTTCCCTATTATTATAATTTGTTGTCCTCGAAAATTCTCACTCAAACTTTTAAGGGTCTGGTAAAAGAGTAGATCTTCATTCAAAACGTCAATGGAAATTAATCTCGCATAAATATATAGTATCGTGAGACTTAGCATAGCGTTAGATCGCAGTGTCGTGTTGATTGAGAAGTTTTATGAAAAAATATTTAATACATTTTTAAGATTTAAAGAAAAATCATTAAATTTTCTTAAAAACTTAGAAGTATAACAACTTTATTACTAAATATTTTCAAAAATCTACCTATACTTCACCCTGTACCATACTACGATCTAACACTATGCTAAGTTTCATGATGTGAGTTATGAATTTTATTCGGGAATTAAATTATATTTACGTGGCATATGAATAACTATACTTTTTATAATACTATGACAAGAAAGTACAATTTTTAATTGAAAAATAAATTGCATTGGCGTTTTGTTTAAAGAAGTAGGTATCTCTTTAGCGAACTCTTAATACATCTTCATTCCTGACTGTCAATCTAGCTTATACATAGTATCCTCTTGATAGATTGACATTCGAAGGCTTCAAACTTTCTTAACAGCGTGTCTATAAGTCCAAGTTTCCATCCCATATATTGAGAATAAATAAAATGCAAAAATAGTAGTTTTTTAAATGTATCTCTCTTTGTCTATATGTATATCCGTGACCAGGACCAGAGCCTTATTTACTGGTCCGATTTCGCTTCATTTTGGGGGCATTATTTTTTTATAATCTTGAGATATTTTGTTCGACTATTTATTTTATTTGTGTTTGCAGTACCGAATCGCGCTGGTGGTATTAGCGTGGGTGTGCACAGCCGCTGCGAGGCCGGAGCCACCGCTGGACTCGTACTCAGCCCCAGGGCCGCAGTCCAGTTACGGGGCGCCGGCGCCTCAGTACGGGGCGCCCGCCCAGCAGCCCGTCGTGCACAAGCACGTGTACGTGCACGTGCCGCCACCAGAGCCCGAGTACTACGCTCCCAGGAAACAGATCGCTGTCGCCGCGCCCCAGAAGCACTACAAGATTGTGTTCATCAAGGCGCCGACTCCGCCGACGCCGACCGCGCCGATCATCCCTCTACAGCCGCAGGATGAGCAAAAGACGCTCATCTACGTGCTTGTGAAGAAACCGGAAGAACAGCCCGACATCGTCATCCCGCAGGCGGCGCCCACGCAACCCTCAAAACCGGAAGTTTACTTCATCAGATATAAGACGCAGGTAAGTTCGCAATTATTTAATTCATGGCTTTGTGCATATAAAAAAATAAAATATAAGCCCATTTGCTGTTACTATTTGTAAGATCCGTATATGGATATAATATCCGGATCCCGGTTCTCAAACTTTTAAACATTTCCTGTGTGGCGGTTCTTATATAAAAAAAAACTATATTAGTTAAAAGAAATGGGAAAGCCAAACACTTTATACAAGGGTGCCACATACCTAAGGCGTGGCACTGCTTATAGGTTGTAGTGAATAAAATATTTTTTTACAAATAATTATGTATTCAGAAAACATTACATGTTATGTAGTCATTACATTTAAATAAGAATTTTAATGATTTGCCTGAACCAGTTCTTCTATGTTTGGTTTTGTTTTGGCCAGTGTAACTCTCATGTCATTTGTCAAATATAGTCTATTTCTAGATTTTGTCTTGATAGTAAGCAGTGTAAAAAGCCGTCTTACATTCATATGTGTTTGCGAATGGAATCAGCACTCTTATTGCACTTAAGAGCACAAGTGTTTGCGAATGGAATCAGCAACTCATTCTTGTGTAGACACAGTTATGAATGAAAGTCGCGCAACTAGGCCTGAACCTGTTCTAAGGCAAACTATATTAAGTATTATTCTGCTTGCTATGCCATTTCAATCCAAAAATCACAACACTTTTCACGGAAAACATATTTTGCACCATCATCATTTATTAAATCAATAAACTGTCCTGAATTGAATTGTCCTCCGAAAGCAGATCAATAATGGAGAGTACAAATTCGGGTTATTGATAAAACGATGGTAATTGTCAAATTATCGTAGGTTAGGAAAATAGTAAGAAATTTCTTCGGTGAGAATGAATACATGCTGTTTCATCACCTCAAGGGTATCGCCATCTACTTCAAGCTCATTTTCATCTATATATGTGTTCAGGTATGGAAATGGGGCAAAATTCTTCCTCTCTAACTTTACAATTCACAGTTCATGCTTCATTTTGAAAGCTGTCAATTATTCGTGATAATGGAGCACTGTGATATATTTTCCTTGCAGCGCCAGGTTTTAGACAAAATTTACAGATTCAAATATATCTACCAAAAATGACAGGGAAATAAAAAAACGGACATTGGAAAATTTTACGTGCATGTCTGGTTTTGGTATCTTGCAAAAAGTGCTGAATTTCTCTATGTAGTATGAAAACTCCCTTTAAAACTTTCTCTTCGGAAAGCATTCGTTTTTCGCGGTCTTACCGACACCGCTTAGCGGTCCCCTAGGGGACCGCGGAACCCAGTTTGGGAACCGCTGGTCTAAAACATAAGTCTGTTTACTATTTATAAGATCCATACTTTGATTAATATAAGTTTATTGGCCGTTCCAAAAAAGAAACCTTTTCGAAGTACGACGTCGTAAAAAACATTTACGAGCCAATGGCCTTTCAGAAGCGGGTGAGACTGTGGCAATTGACATACTACCCGCATACTACACGCTAGATAGTTCGTAGGCTCAATTTTTCCGATCCTTATTTTTAATGTAACGCTGTAAAAGATGTATACATTTTAATCGCTTAGTTAGTATATACATCGGCAACACTAAGAAACCCAATGGCGGATGCGGTGGGGCAGCGTATCAACTGGAACTATTTTGTCACTTTCATGCACCAAGATTACCACTGCGAAAGAGAACACATCTCTATCGCAGTTTACGACCGTTGCCAGCATGGGTCTATGCAGAGAAAAATTTCATGCGTTTAAACACTAAAAATGTAAACTGGCAATGTTTATAATCCGAACGCGGCTTATAAAACATACTATATTTATCTCTTTCAATAACCCACGTGCGACATTGTCAGAGAGAGAACGACACGAAATTAGTCTGCTAATAAATGGGTATTTATGAATACACATACTAATGAATTATATATGGGACACTACCTTGTGAAAAATCAATTTTCCTGGTATAATTTTTGTCTCGATCCATGTATGTAAATATATAAAATATTCATTTTATAAGGCAATGATATATTTTATAAGATCAATCCTCTAGTAAAAGACAAAGCCCCTATCCTCTAGTAAAAGGCAAATTGTAGAAAATCTACGTATGGAAATGAGAATTTTTCAATACAATAACGAAAGTCATTGATTGTAGGATGTCAGTCCTGATGAGAGCTTCTTCGTCTTGATTCTGGGGAGACGAATTGTACTTTAGTCCATACTCTTCCTCACTACATAATAAGTCGGAGATTCACTTCTTGGAACAACGTCGTCTTCCATTTTAGCTGTTACTTCCTCCTGATCTTTAAGCACTATGTTGCGTATTTCTATCTTAGTTCTTTTATTATATTTCATCTACTCGTAGTTCTTCTATTATGTTTCAGAATAAACGTACTAAAGTAGTCTACGCACACTTTGTCTTCCCTTTGGCGGTCTGTACTTCAACGACTGTCGTTTTTGCGGACAGTTCTTTCCACTGATTTTTGGGCAACTCTTATTTTGTTCATGATTTTCGCTATTGCATCCAAATCCCGCAACCATGTCATAATCACGGGAGAATGGACTGGTCTAGCATTTTTATATTCAGGCTTTGAGGGATCTTGGATTTCAGATCAACCTTTAGTTTGTTGAAGAGGACTTTTTCTAGAGGTATCGATTTTGTGTTGTCACGGAAACTCTCTTGTATGAGTTTCATATTCATCGAATAATGTCACACTTCGCGACACGACACGATGCTTTGAAACCGTGACGACCATTGTTTCAACGCCTCCTGAATTTCGGATATTACACATAATTGCGTGTTTCATCTGACAGCGCAGCGTAATGATGGCGATGGTGTAAACAGTCGTTTATTGAAATTTGCATCAATATTACATGTATCAACTGCGACTGCTTGATTTTACGAGTAATAACGAGGGTTATTTGCAATTTTGAATGTACGCTCTGTTACTGTAGGATTATTGTTGTTTCTTTGCTGTATAGCAATGTTACTATAATTAAAATTGGAAGAGGCCAAACAGACATCGATGTCGACGGACTTGTAATTGACGGCTGGGAAAATCAAGGAAATTGTCGTCGTTTTGAAAGCTGTAATTTTATTGCAGACACCGGCTTGATTAATGTTTGACGTTGCATGATATCCATCCGCTACAACGCTTTGCATTTTTACGTACATCTATTGCCTCAAAGTATTTTTACTATAAATAGAGTTACGAAGATTGATATGTGGGTAATAATGCTATCAACAACATTTAATTTATAACTGTATGAGACTTGGTTAGGATAGTGCTCCATATTCTTTTGGTGTTATTTGTGATTTTCATTTGTTTTGACTAAGATTTCATTGGCGTATCTCTTCTTATTACTACTTTTGACAGAGTTGTCGTTGCCTCTATCGTTAGAAATACCTAATTTTACAATTGCCTTCGCTTTTATTCGTCACATAGGCCTATTGTGTCACGTTAATAAATCTCTTTCTTTAGTTCTAACAGTTGTTTGATTCTAAGAGTACCCCCTAAAGCGGCTTCATTTCATTATTTTAATTTTCTTTCATTGGGCTAATTTATATTACTTCACAATGTAGTCTATCTATCGCTAAACTGATAAGTTGAAAATCATAGATGCTTAAGTTAATTTCATCGATGAAAACCCCCCATTATTGGTGTATCAATTCCTTATAAGTTTTCTATCGAATTTGTAAAATTTTGCCAAAAGAAACTTTGTTTAACAAGGCCTTTAATAAAAGTTAAAAAATGCATTGTCGTGTTGGTTTCCCATATTTAAAAAAATGGCTATTGGACGATTAAACAGTCTTTGGAGAATTTTTCACCTGTAAATTAGAAACTTTAAGTGAAAAAAAACGGTTGTTTTTCGAGTGAAACTAGACGATAGTTTTACCGACGTTTTGACAAAATTTCATTTGCCGTCTTCATGGGGACAATAAGAGTGCGACTGCCACGTACGCGCGGGTCGGCACTCTGCGTTCATTGAATGTCGGGGCGGGTAATTCATACCGCCGCGATGTCCTCTCCACAAACCACACCACAGAAAAGCCTCAGGCACCAAATCGAGCTCCGGCATTCTTGACATATGTCAAGGCTTGCCATATGTATAGATCGGATGAGAAAAATGCTCAATATTTTTGCCATAAACCCAACCTTTAGACTATCTCCAAGCATAGCTCAATTCCTGAGGCTCGTGAAACATGTACTGCCACTGCTACACACCTTTGGTATTTACAAAATCGAGCCTATCTGTGGGCTGTCTTAAATCCCATTATGACTCGAGCAATGGAACACATTAAGGCGGTAAAAAACGTCCAGCGAGAAACTCGGCAATCTGTTAGCACATTATTGGGCTTGAAACAAACCACTGTTTGTAAATTCATAGGCCATTTGGGCTCTGGAAAGAACAATTTCCCGCGAACGGTCAAGGAAGCAATCTAAATCATAAGTACGCCAAACCTCAATCGAGATGAAGGTTTCAAACTTAAGTAGAGGTTTAAAACATGAGTTGATTTCAAATTTGAGACGAAGGTTTCCATCTTTAAGGAGAGTTGTAACACCGACAGCACAGGTAACCTGAAACTACCACACCAAACTACCGCGCAGTTGATCGGAGGCCACGGCTACATCAAGGAAAAATTATATGGCTATGGCCTCTCTGATGACCCGTGGTGTGTATGAGGCAGTGGTAGTCAAACTGCAGAAATCACAATAAGGATGTACCATGTGCATTCGAGCGCCAGGCAGCGACTGATTGGTCACGTTGGAGGGTGTCCCACCTGGTACCTTGCTGCTTTTTGTGTGTTCGTGGCTCATTGGGTTTAGTGCAGTATCGCAGCGCAGTGCCATCCTTTTCTCTAACTTTTCGTCTTTTCAATTTCTTTACGGTCTGATGAAATTACGTATTAAGCAGTTGACTAATTTATTGTAGAAAACTTTAGCACAAAGTAACCAGGTACTTTTTGTATAACAATTCCTCGTAAGTTTTTTATGCTAATGATGTTTTCAAAACTTTTCTGTCATTAGTGGCGCGAGATGAAAGTGTTTTAACAATAATTTAGCCTGCACGTTTTTTTTTCGTTTCTTGACTCGGTACCTCCTGGCAGTGAACTTTGATTGTCTCTACTCTGCAATTTCTCACACGACTTTTTTCCGGACGCTAACGCGACGGTCACGTTTCAATTACCCACCGAGCGACGACACTTCCAGCTTTCTTCCGACCACCTGACAAAATACTTCCCATCACAGATAAATGAAACAAGAAAACCGTCGTCAAATTTACCTTTTTCATATTAAAAAAAAAAGAATAACAAATAAATACACTATTAGGACCTATACGTGAATGAATTAATGAATTATGCCACCCCAGCCAGGAGTGCTTCTAAGACGGTAAACTAAATACACCTCGGGGCACGTTTTTAAGATTGAGGAGCACTTGCCTTTAAGAAAGCGAGAGAAAGGTAAATCAATCGACCAGCATACTAGCAACTTAAAGCCATATATGAAAGTAGGAGGATAAGGATCAAGGACTGTGACGGCAGTAAATTAATATTTGTGTATTTGTACCTTTGTAATTTCTATCTTTGTAATTTTTCGTTTATAATATTGACTACTGAATCTTTCTGTCCTGCCGTTTGTTTAATGTTTCGTTGTATCGTTGATAAACTTGTCCATTTCTTTTTACTAGTTTTCTTATCCATTTCATCCATTTTTCTATACTTCCTACGCTGTTTTCTACATTTTTGCTTTGCCTTGTACCAATTATTTCCATACTTCTTTCGTTCCAATAAAATATCCCATGTCGTGATTAGTAGAATCATTCCAAGTGTATCGTTCTTCCTCCTTTTCGTTCGCCTGTTGATTATCTCCACACGGCTTTAAGTAGGTATATGTGGTGACTTTCTGCAAAGGATATGACTGCATAATTTACCCCGTAGGTTTTAATCTTTTTCCCGTGTGGCAGGCTTCTAGCTTATTTGAGTATTTTCCTTAATATGTATCTTTCCTACTTCCTATACGACTCGATCGGTTGGTTTTTGTTAATGCTGCTGCTTTCAAAGTGTATATGTGCTATTTTGATTTAATTATAGGGGAAATAATGGTGTTGTTAGCAAATATTGGAAACATTATTGAAGAAACGAAAAGATGAGTTAAATGTAGCAAATAAAAAGATCTTATCTATTTTCTTCGCATTGTTTTCCTTTAGCTTACTCTTTGAGAACTAGGGCAAACCGCAGATTTTATCCAAAGTTAGTCAGTTTACAATTTTTCATCCTGTGAAACAGGAGAGCGGCAACATATTCTGCTACTCTGCTTTTGACAGCGACAGACTAGCAATCGATTTGTTGAGAGAAGTGATTTGTTGTTGGTACAGCACTTCTTCAAACGCATCAGAATTGAAAATAAGTCGTATTGAGAGAGATTTTATATTTATTTATGTCAGAGGATAATTTAGGGTTAGGTGTAAATTTTACTTCGGAATTTAACATATTCTTTTCTAATAAAAGGGCACGTTTATTCCTCTATATAAGAGATTTTTTAAGATTTTAGAGGTATTTCTATATGTTGACTAAAACTATGTTTTTCAATATTATAAAGGTATTTAAAAAAAATCCTTTTGGTTTACTAATATGTCTTAATAATGTTTTCGCGTGTAAGGGATGGCAACTGTTAAAATTAAAATATTGTTCTGTGTTTGTAGATTTTATATGAATCACGGTTTTATGTATACTATATTTTAGCCGTTATTCATTTTGTAGGCAGATGTAGTTTTTGTATGTGTTTTTATAAATTAGTCCGTATGAGGTAATCGTTTCTACATGTTGTACATTTGATATAGCATTTTTATAATTGGTAAGAGCATTTCATGTCTTAAAATCGTGAATATTGCTATGCTTCCAAACAGTATCTGCTTACCTAATAAGGTTATTTCGAAAATCCAGCAGTGAAATCAGCACATCTTTTTTTTATGGTAATGGCTTCCCATCTGCTAACACCGATTTAATCAACATCTCATCCGCCTGAGATATATTATTACGCGCAATAAGCGATAAATTCAATGATGCAATGGCAAAATCCAGCTTAGGTCTCGGTGACAGGCGATTCACACGAAATCTCCGGCATTTTTATTCTTGTAAAAATGTTAATTAACAACGTAACGCGTCTCACGCATCGCGCGAAACAATGGCCGGGAACGCTCTCGTTTTTAATCGAGGAAATTGTGCAAGGTTAGAGGCATTGACATCTTTTTTTTCCGATTTGTTACAGAAACAAGAAGGTTATCCCGCAGCGCAGAACCCGGTGCCGGAATACGGCCCTCCCACGGGCGGATCAGGACCGTACTAGAGACGCGAAATATCGCAAAAAAAGAGAGACTCATCGCTGCGCCATCTTGGATATCGCTGCGCAGGGTGGCGCATCGCAATTATTAATAACTAGGCATTTATTAAGAAATAAACAAAAAATTACGGTGACAACGATTCGGCCGGGAGAAATTCCCTTTTTAGCTGTAGTTAGCGTCCGTGACTGAGCTCGCAATCAGCATTTCACAAAACACGGTTCAATGTATATAAAATATAAAAATTCTTAGTTTAGTTTTAAATGATTGAATGCGGAGTGCGAGTTCGGTCTTGGATTATATTAATTTAATTCTTTTTACTGCTGTGCAATAAATAAAGTTTTATACAATTTTGTAAACGCCTTGTTTTCATGATATTACTTGTATATTATACAAATAGCCGCTGCATTTTACAATGTGTGGAGATGATGCAAATATGATTCACGGAAGCGAGGGCACTTTCACTGCGGGTGCAGCGGAGCGCATCGTATACTTTGTGAGTACTGTAACATGGCACCAATGCCATCAAGATAAAGACACAAAGGAGCCGCGCGGTCTACCACCTCGAATGTAACAACAAAAAAGCGCGCAAATGTTACACATCAAACATAATAAAAGGTAATTGCAACTTCCAGGTTATGTAGGTTTTGATCACAATTGCAACAGAATCGTTCCATAAAAAAGGCAAGGAGCACATCTCACTTTCACCCGGTCATAAAACGGCAACTATGTAACCAGCAATAATCCGTAATTTAATGGCATCTAATGGAAGCAATATTGAGAACGTATAATCACACACCTATATATTGCATAAGTCTGTAAGACCGAAGACATCCTCGAAAGATGTGTCAACACCATCACCCGCCCGCCTTCACATACTTGTTTTCAGTTTTTTTTATCTTGAGTACTGCATGCGCTTATACGACAAAAAGTAA
Organism: Micropterix facetella; assembly: GCA_027564375.1. Taxonomy (NCBI): domain Eukaryota; kingdom Metazoa; phylum Arthropoda; class Insecta; order Lepidoptera; family Micropterigidae; genus Micropterix; species Micropterix facetella. Next base: position 3,942,818 of record JAOPUG010000215.1, read on the forward strand.
TCGACATTCCGCCGTAAAACGATACAAAAACTTGACGACCCAAATAGGTGTTTAATGCTGGCTACATTCAGACGCACGGCGAGAATATCCGAGAACAGTCGACAAAGTGAGTGTGACAGTGTTGGGAGGTGTCACATTGAAAAAATCGCTAACACAATTTCTGTAAATCACCAAAAATGAAGAATTTAAAAATATTTCATCGAATTCAAATTGATTTTTGGGCAGAAAAATTACAAAGATTAATATAATAACTTAGCAATCAAGAATTTAGAACATTTATTTTGAATTGTTAATATTAATATCAATATTTTTGTCAATCGAAATTAATTCTATAAATGAATATTAAAAATAAGTAGTAAAATTAATTGTTTGAGGACCGCGTTTTCAAAAATCAAATCATTTTGCTCCGTACGGAGCAGAGCATTAGGCACGCTGAACGCATTCAACACTCTTGCAATAAAATATTATCAGAAATATTAATGAACACGTCATCCATATTCTTAGTGTCCTCGTAAATTTCGCTCGATTTAAATCATGCGATTTTCAGAAGGGACAAAATTATGATAGCTATTTAAATTTCACAAATAAAATCCTCCTATTTCGATATTCACAGTATCGCCTGTGTCCACGGACATTTTATTTCTTAGATTATCTTTTATTATATTTTGTGATAGAAAACGCGCTGATCATGAGAAAGGCCAAATTAGAAATGCGCCTAAAATATTTCTACCCTAGGGCATTTATATACTGAAATAACTCTGTCCAAAAGGTACCACCTCTGTCGCTTGCAAGTTGGTGATGGTGTCACCAAATAATCTGAAAGACTTGAAAAAAGCCACAAAAAAATACTAAAAATTCAACGTCAACAAACTGGCAATGGAAAATCCCAAGGGATTATCAAACTTCGGCCAATATCTAAAACCGCTTGATTTCCGTCGCGTCGATACCAGGCGCTCATGCGACGACATAAAAAGCGTGGGGCTCGCGTGACTGCCACGGGCCGCAGCCATCTCGGCAGAAGCCGCTAGCGGCGTCTCGCTCTAGCGTCAGATTCTAAAACAGAAATATTAAGGAATGTTCGATCGCCATCTATCGACTTCAATTCTAATCACTTAAAAGAAAACTTGTGGCGACACTCTATAGAATTTTAATAATGTTTAAAATTGTTTCAAAATACAATGAACGACCTCTTATGGGGGCATAGTGCCTTAATACATTCGTTTTGCTATGTTGGCAGAGAGGCGGCAGTCGCAAACTTAACTGACTTGAAACAAAAGAACCTAAAATGGTCAACTGGTCTCGGCGCATTGGCCATAACTATCGATTGACGAAAGATTATTTGAAATCGGACATAATTTACTCGAGTTATCGTGCATAGTAACAAAACCTTGCAGGATTGTAAGAGTTGGCCCCCTAGGTAGGGCCGAAGTTATATGTCACAGGGGCTTCCAAAATCACTAAATTTAGAGACAAAATCACCGATCTACTCGTATATACCGCAGTGTAGTCGATACCTGCTCGCTCTTCTCATTCTCACCGCGTATGTTTTCCACATTTGAGAAGTGGCGGAAACTGTGACTACAAAATTTTTGTTTTGTATCTGCTCCGTTTCTTAAAATTGAGTAACGAGGATGAGTTAGAGTTCATGGAATATTTTCAATCCCAGTAAATTTTGTGGGATACTAAACGTCGTCACTACAAAAAATATGAGTCGAATCACGATACTTGGAACCGAATCAGCGTACTAAAGGAAATTATTGAAGTATCGGTAAGATTAAACGAATTTACCGCGTGAAGTTTTTAGCACCCGACGTTCCGTCGATGTTGCAATCGCAATTGTCCAGGGTAGACAGACTACCATAGACTCGGTAAATTAGTTTAGTCTTATTTATAATGTCAAACAAACGCGATATTCATTGATTTCATATTGAAGTATCGGAATTGAAAAAAAAGAAGTCTCGTTTTGCCAGTTCTAGGAACTTACTGTACATGTTATTTAAAATATAAAGTCTAAATACTAATTTTATTTTAAATATTTACTTTACATACTTTAGCCACAGTATACAGAGAGAACAGTAAGCACACTCTCTTGTGGCAAGGCATGGCGGGGATACGGTGCGAGGGAAGTTAGCAGAGAAGTCCGTAACGACAAAACTCTGTGTTTACCGTTACGCGTCTCAGTGTTGTGGAAAGTGAACTTTTCTGCGCTGTCTTTTTACTTTTTTTCTGGGGTTATGGCGGCCATATGACAAACGCTTGAGGTTTCTCTTTCTGCGTATTTCGTTCAAAGGCACGGGGATGACGCCTGTGGTACAATCGTCTAGTAATCTTATTACGATTTGTCGTAGCCGTTATGACTCGTGAGCTGTCAAAGCTGCTGCAGCGGTAATTTCGTACATACCGGATGAGAACGTGAAGACAAGTGAGAATATTGTGTGTGTGTAGGAATAAACATGACAACCTAAAAATGTTTTTTTCAATATAAGTACCTAATACGTTTTTAAAATGAGCCGCCATATTGGATTTAGCATGACGTCATAGGGCTTATTTTATTCTACTTGTCATAACCTTTCATTTGATACCCATGTCGAAGGGGTTGTAAAGGAAAAAGTAATCCACCATTTTGAGGTGGCCGCCATATTGAATTTAGAATGACGTCACATGGTTTATTGTTTTCTACTTGTCATATCCGTTCATCTGATACCCATGTCGAGGGGAT
>JAOPUG010000215.1:4025353-4041109 GCA_027564375.1 Micropterix facetella
GCATGGTGCATCTTGAAACAATGTTACTATTGAACCCTAAACACTGCCTCAAGGTATACCATTATGTCAGCAGAGAATATAATTAGTCAGGCAGTTGTCGACTTACCTACGTCTCAGTTTATCGCGTTAGTGTTTTAGTTTCAGCTTTTCCTTCCTTTCATATTTGAACTATATCTTGACGAGCCGTAATATCCTGATGGATCTTTAAAATCCTTCAATAAAACTGCAAAAGCAAAATGTTCATTCGCTGAATCAGTCGACGATATGAACGCCCTCGAGAGGGTGAGATGGCAATTCACCGCTACCGGTGGATCTGATTAATTTATGGAAGTAACAGTTCGTCATGATGACCTCGTCGATAAATCAGCTCTGGGCGGAAATCTTGCAAACCGGAAACATTCACCAGTTTCTCTCGAGAAAGAGAAAAGATCTGATACGTCAAATGACTTAACCTAAGTGAAAAATCATGTTTTTATTTGATTCTTTGTTTGAAGGTCTTTTAATTTGATACTGCGATTCTTTTGCAACTTTAAAATGTTTCTTGTTGCACGAAATACATTATATAATTTTGTAAACGACGGATCCTTTTTGTCACATATGAAGATAGCCGTAAACTTTATATTGAGTTGACCATCATATAAATGGTGATTTCAGCACGTTGTAAAGCTTTATATTTTAAAAACATGCAGGCAGCCATTAAAAGATATATATCTCATCGCATCAAATGGCGCCCAACGTGGGGCCCGAAACCCATTTTATGTTAGTCGTATAATGTAGGTTAGCATACCGCTGAGAAAAGAAGGAAATAAAAGGGCTCCAATTGATGCAGAAGCTGGGGCCTAATGAGGCCATGCAGTTTGGGTCATAAGGACAATTTGTTAACACGGTCGACCGGACTCACAGCTCAACTCACACCGGCAGCCTCCGCGAAGAGGGACTAAACCGGTGAGCGAGCACGATGCGGCTGGATCTGGGGGAACACCTCGGGCGGCCCTGGACGGTTGATGTATTGATCGGTTTATACCGGCCTTGCTATTCAGACAAATAGCCGGATGGGGGGAGGGGAAGGGTCTAAAAGCGTAACGCGACCTAAAACGACTCGAGGGGTAGATGCTACCTGATGTCACCTTTCCTTAGAAACGACCCGTTTGCCACCCCATCTTGGGTAGAGCCGAGTAAAGGACGCCTCGGGTCCGAGATATTTCCGAATTACGGAATACGACGCTATTACATCAGGTAGAGTTCGCGCAAGCCTGGTACCAAATTGGAGAAATCCGTCTAAATTTGGGAGCGTGTACACGAGGGCCCCACTGGGTCTGAAAATTCCCGGTGCCTCGCGGTAAGGCGTCGAACTTACGCGGGATATTGGTAACGCTGGGTACGTGGATTGTTTTGTCAACAATTTTCTGCGTTCATCTCGGGGCGATATAACGATAAAGTTTGTTGAAACGCCTCTGGGTGACGGGTTCGGCCGAGCATGAATCTTAAACCCAAACTGACGCAGAAGCATTTCGACATGATCTAAAACGGTGAATAACTCTTCAGATATAATTTACATTTCTGAATCATTTCCAACTTCCAATATTTATTTAAATTCTAATAAAACATTTCGTTTGAATATATTTTTTAAAATTTTCACCTAAATGAAACTGAACTATATTAAATGTACTAATGTACTATATTACCTTTATTTTAGGTACACCGCATTTTTTTGATCTTTTGATACGCCATTGATACAATAAAAATCTGTTAATAACAGTATTCAAAGGTATTCTTATTCTGAATATTGTAAATAAATAAAAAAATAATACAAAAATTAAAACGTATAGTTTAAAAGTGATCCATGAAGTGGATGAGCCATTTGACTTGCCGGAATAGGAAGGAAGATAAAGAATGGAATCACGAAATTATTAGCTTGTTGAGAAACAATATGCTTCAAAATAAAATATTGCACTTTCAATATTTTCTATTTAGGTAATATTATTTTTTCCTAATCATATCAATACACTAAATTTTATAGAAAATGCTGGCTAACGCAGGCAAATATGCCTGTCGGTATTAGTAAATATATAGATTATATTACGCATTTTTTCTTATTGGTATAGCTTTTTCCCAATGGTACCTACCATACAGTTTGCGTAACGCAACTCATAATAGCCTCTGGCATCTTATTTCCGCGATTGTATCGGATACAACGTCGCCTATCTCGACATAAAAGAACCAATGCACAATTGGCCGGCCTCCAAAACAGCAATTATTGTTTGAAGTAGAACTTCAACATATTACCTATCGGTTTTTTATTCTCATGTTTCTCTTCTTTGTTGTCTCTTCTGAAGTATTCTTGTGGTCTGATTTTGTTCAAACAAATTGTCATTATAAATAAGATACCATATTATATCTTAGGTCTATGGTGAAAAAATGTCGCATGGAACCCATCCAATGATATTTTGACACCATTGACACCTGTCAAATCTTAAATAGCGTTACCAGCGAATGATCTCCTACAAATAATAAGAATAAATAAGAGACTACAATACTTACCTTTTCTCTTAGGGGTACACATCTAATCTAAACTGAAACTGATATTCGAATTTCGAAACAAACTTTTTTTTTGTTATTTTTTGGCCCGTCTGTAGTATTACGTAGGACGGCCGTGATCAATTTCCCGTTGTCCGATCTTAACCAAATTTTGTATGCAGCCTCCCCAGCTGATCCTAAGCACTACTAGGTGGCAGCAAATTCGATTCCATTCCCGTAAGTTCTGCCGCAGGTGCATCCTGGTTTACTTGGCCTGGATAAGGATCTGACCGATAGGTAGAGCAAGCATAGCATATATGGGTATTTTTAGAGTCGTGGTGACGAAGAGAAACTTGTTGAAATAGGTTTTAAGCCATTTTGGATGTCAGGGGTTATCAATCACAGGACTGGCCAAAGTTACCGCAATACAAGTATATTGATTTTTTTACATGTTGCAACTTCTTCTTCAAGCGGTATTTTCTTCAGAATCTTTAATATTTCTAATAAGTTAATCTATGCATCAGGGGCCTTGGGGAGATTCACTTTAAAAAGAAGTACGGGATATTGTCATTAAAAGCCTAATTTATGGCATTAAGGATTTTGACAAATAGAATTTTCTCAGTTCTCGTGACTATCTTTATCCTATATTATTGACTAATGTTGATCACTGGTAGTTTTTATTCTGGCTATCGGTAATTGACTATATTGTTTACTTATAATGTAGATGTATTATCTTTTAGTAATTTTTAATTTTCCTTACTATTTACATTTTTATTTTTAATTATTTTATATTATTATGACGTTTAAGGAACCCTATTGGATATATGTTTTTACAGTTATTATAAATGTTGATACTTCCGTAAAATATATGGTTGGTGGCTAATTTAATTTTGAGGTTTTATCCTTTTGTTCATCCATTTATCCTTTTTATAACGGCCAAACGTATTTGCATGTAATATGTTTTAATACATCTTTCTTCAACGTACTTTCTGACTTTCTCCATGTACATAATTAACTATGAAACTGGTTACGCCGTCTACGTTAAAACTGACTACTATGTTAAGGAAATTATGTCAAATGCAGGAGTTTGTACATCTAATTTTATCATTTCGAAGCACCTCTTGCAACTTCAGCCTTCTCGATTTTTTACATATTAAATTAATTATGCCTATTAGGACTTCTACTCTGTGATACTACTTAAATGATCACTGTGTCTAAACATCTTGGATGGGTGACCACTTGAGAACTGCCATGTGATGTTATAAAAAAACCGGTGGCTGTAAGATAATTGTCGTCAGAAATTAAGGTGGGCTGTTACCGCAAGGGGCATACATTTTGGAAATATGGAATGAAACGGAAAGTTGCGAGTTCTAGTATTCTGCCAGGAGTGTGAAACTAAACTCTACTCCAACTCAGGGAAATCTAGCTCATATAAGTAGCTTATATATAAATTTAAGATTAGTTTGCTAGCTCACAGTTGCTCGAAGTAATCAGAGCAGACGTTAAAGGTTTTAAAGTCCTCTTATATAGAGGAGTGGATAAATAGAGGAAGTAAGGCGACTCACGTGGGAGGACGCACGAGATTGAGCAGCTCATTGGGCGAAGTGGGGACCCGCCGGATGACCAGCTTGCGGCCGTCCGTACAGCCCATGCCGATGGAGGCAAGCGAGCGCACCGACGCGGAGCCCACCAGCGTGGAGGGCGGCGGCGAGCCGGGCAGCAGCAGCGTGGTCGGCGGCGCGGTCGAAGCGGGTGACAGGCAGCGCACGGACGCCGCCCCTGGCGCCGGCCCGTCACGCTTCACGCGCGTCGTCTCCCGGTCGCTGAAACTCTTCACCTTCCTCATGGCGCGGCGGCGCGATTCTCATGTGACCCGCTCGTTGCGGACTACCGACGGGCGGCGCATGTCGACTCGGCTGCGCGCTGCGCCTCCGACTGACTGATTCATTCCACCGCCTCCCGCGCTCCCGCCGACTACTCGACCTCAACTGACGACTGGCGCCCCCCGACGGCGATACGGACAACCGCACTGACAGATGCGCCCGCGCAACGCTCGCTAGCGATGTCATCCGGTTATCGAGCCAACACAGCAGGTTTTCCGGAAAAATATCATTTGAAGTATTTGACCAGTCTTTCTACTGTAGTATGAAGTAATTTAAATACCATATGCCAACAAGTCAAGCGATTCTTGTAGATTAGAGGCTCAAGTGGTTATAGCATGTGGACAGAATGGAAAATGAACTGTCGTTAAAACTCTTTTTTGTGGGAAACCCCAATAGTATCGCAATGTTGTCTGAGCAAAATTGTCGAGTTGATTCTCTATCTATAGAATGAACTTGAAGACTTGAAGCGACTATTTGAAATAAAAAATCCAGAGTAGGACGAAATGGAAGAAGATTAGGTATCGACAAAGCCGAGACTTGCAATGAGTTGTGTCTAGATGATAATGATGTTTCTTTATATCTCAAAAAGGCGAGCTTATCATTCAGGTAACCCATATTACATTGAAAAGACGTTGACTCTCTGTGCTAATATTAAAATTTAATCTAAAAGCAAATCTGAACACTAAAATTAATATAATACATAAGCCAGAGGAGAAGAGGAAGAAACAGAAAAGGGCGGAAAGTGACGTTTTAATTGCGTCTTGTACGTAGCTGTAGGAGACTGATGAACGACCAGCGGTATATCGTTCCAGTCTTACAGCCGTTACCGTAAATGACTTAAAGAAGATCTTGATTGGTGTGCAGGGATTGTCAGCTATTTTCTACCGATCAGGTGAAGATAGTTCAGTGGTATCAATGTAACGGGCAAACCCGACATCCCAGTATGGTATAACGATATACATAGATCGTTTTTTCATCCGTGAAATGATTACGCAAAGATTTCGACTTGTACGAGTATGGAACAAGTATCACTTTGTCGTCGAAACCAAACAAGGAACTACAGGGACGTGATTTGGACGACTGCATAATGTCTAATGGATCTTCCTTTTTATTTTTGCATAGAGTTCCAACTACCGTTAATTCGTATGGTGCTTCTAATAAATCTTCTGCTAACGGAATGCTGGTAAACCAATTAATTGTCCATTGTAACATTTCGTTTGCTGCCCCAAATCAGCCCTGTTAAATTTTTCACATAATATTACGATAGCATGTGTCCTAATGTATTCGTTGATTTTCCAAGATATGTACTTGAATTTATTACACATTTCGTGTCTACACCACAAGTCATCACAATTTTGATGCCTTTGATGTATTTGTTGAATTTAGTTGAAACATACGAATTGGACATCTTCCGCGAAAACCCACGAGTTGTTCGTCGATTGTAACGTATGCACCTGCAATATAACTTTTTCTACACACGTTGATAAATATTTTAAATTGGGGCAAAAGTTGTGTGTCACCTTCTTTCTTCTCTTGTTTGACTATCATCAGATCTAATGGAATTGATAAAAAAATTAATCTGTCTTCGCTCATCGTTGCTTTAAATTTCAAACCAGAATATGATAGATCAAACATAAGGTCTGCCAATAAATCATTATCCTTTGGAGCTGCCAAAAAAATTAGTGAACCTAGTAACGCCTTCAATTCTGGTAGTGTAACATTGGTGACTGTAGCTTTTTGCGTTTTATATTTGTTGCGCAATTCCGCTATTTTTCATTTGTACGTATGTAAAAGTATACAATTCAATATAATATCCTCGTTCACAAACATATCGAAAATGAAGGGCCCAGGGGGAGAACAAGCCCAGTAACAAAAAATATTTTTTTAGGAGAGCGATTTAAATGTTTAAACCGTAATGTGACAATAAGATATTCTCTGACAAGCCTGTGAAGTGGCATTATTATATTCTGTATAATACAGATTATATTTCAGTTATATAATGTATATTAATTTTTATGTTTTTTTTAAAAATATGCATAATTATACCTTGACTGCCTATATATGTTGAAATAAACAGACACAGTCCAGGACTAAACCTCTTTTTCTGCTGTAATTTTAGGTCAATTCACATAAAATGCAAAATTTAATAAGGATTAGTTGTTTTATTGCATGTATTTAATATTTATTTCCATTATTATTACTAATACACATTTCAATCTAGACGTACTGTGTCTTTTTCACGGCCAATACTACTTTTGAGTCCTTGGCCTCTTCCATATCCTCCACCCCTTCCATGTTCCTTCGACTCTTCCACATGCTCCGCCTCTTCTACGTCCTCTGTCTTGTCTTTATTTATTCCTCCCTATTTCTATTAATTCTCTAGGTAAGTTAGAAAAATATGACTCCATTTTCAGTTGTACAAAACTTTATTAGATTCTGCAAATCTTCATATTTTCCTGGGATATTGAAACTTCGCTCTCATATTCCAAAGGAGTAAAGCTAAATTCATATGGCGCTGCATGTTTTGGAGTACTGCGGCGATTATGGATGATTTCCATGGGCTATTGAAGAAATATAAGGCGAGGATTATCTTTTTTTAATTTAGATTTCTCTTATTGGTCGAGTTGAAAATGGAGTCTTTATCCTATATGCAGGTTTTAGAAACAGATAATCATTTAATTTTACCTTTTAAATATAATATTCGTTTATTAATTTCTTCAGTGGATGTGATTCACTCTTGAACTATCCCAACAATAGGAATGAAAGTAGATGCTATTCCTCTTCGATTAAATCAATCATTAATATTTATAAATTGAAAATATTTTGAGTGACTGTCAGAGTTATTGAAACTCTGAACGGAGTAGATTTAACTCTTGCTGTATGAAAAAAAATCAGCTAAGTCATGGGATAACGCACATGGTTTCTGATTTACTAGACCTACATCTTTGTCACATTCAACATACGAATGTCCTCTAATTGGGAATGTGACTTTGATATTGTCAAATCATTTTTCTTTATATACAAGAAGTTACAAAAATCTATGTAGAACGTTTTAGAATATATGTAGAACACGCTGTCAGACTTTGAAAGAGAATGAATGATAAATCCTTATAATAATCGATAATTGTCTCTTATAATAAATATTATTTGTAGATATGTTGGATACTGAGAAATTCTTAGCATAATCTATGCAAATAGCTTCTTTAATATGTCTTTTTAGCTTCGTTCTTAGCCCGACTTTTGAGTTCGTAAAAATGCCTGCTTTCGATTTATGAATTTTGTTTTCCTGTTGAAGTTTTTTATGTAGTTGCCGATGTTAATACTTTTGGAGAAATTTCTAGTGTTTAAAGTACAAGGTGACTAAAAACAGTACAAATTCACTCTCACAAACGACCAGTTGCCAAAGGGCACGCTACACAAAAAGGTCTAGCAACGAATTGGCGGAATGCCTGATTAAAAAATATGAAAATAAAATTACCACTCCATAAAGAAAAAAATGGACTGTGCTTGTTTTTTCCAAGTTTGCTTGGACTAATCCAGTTATTCCCTTGTGAGGGTATACTCCCACGATGATTGCGGCTAACTGAGCTGGTTTATGTAGTTGACGATTTCATCATAGGATAGTACGTAAAATTCTCTACAAGATTGCATCATTAACTCATTTCACCAAAAATGTGACAGATCATTCTTCCCCTGGGCCCTTCAAATGTCAATTGTTTCTGTTGATTTTGTAGCTGAAACAAATTGTCCTGCTTTTTCTGTAATTATATTTCTTTCTGGATATAAAGATTTGTACTTTTCTTGATTATATTTATATTTATTATTTATATTTATTTTTACCCTGAAGAAGTTCTGCATCAAAATGAATTGTGGGATTTATTTGCTAACACTGCTCTGTTGACTGGATATTTGCTCTTTTTCATCCTTTTGATTCTTGACAGTCCCGCTTTCATTGAAGTTGTATTAGTGGAAGTTTTTAGACTTTTTTTTACTCTTCAACCTTATTCACATTTTCCGGATTTGGTACAAAATCTGGATCACTAACACTATTATCACTGTCTGTTTCTACGCAATCTTCTATTTCACTGCCAGAAACTTCACCACTACTATTTAAAATTCTATCCAACTCTTCGTAAGTGTAGTAGCGTTTTGTTTTCTGTGCCCGTCTATATAACGCTATTACAAATTTATACCATCTGTGCTCAAAATTACTTCTAAATACTACTCGAAAATTTTGCCGTATTACTATCGTACGTAAAATTTACGTGCACATGCTTACAAATTGCAATGTGAACTGATAAATGTAGAAAACTATTTGCCTGTGCATTCTATTAGTATTCTAGGTTTAAAGTAATATTATATTATATCTGTAATTATAATAAAGTATAGTAGCGTGTAGTAAATAGGAGTTTTGTATAAAAACCGTTTAAGTTTACGTCAAGTATGTTGGATAGTACATAGTTACATGATTATATTAATATTTAGATTGTAAATCTGTTTTTTTTTTCTAAAAATAAAAATAAATAAAATGTACAGTCGTATGGAATAGAATACTTACAACATTGCTGTGAATACAAACAGGCATACCTACGGACTTTTAGGCTAAGAAGGGGAGAATCGTAGGAAAGCATCCAATATCGTATATACAACAGAAAAACCTCTTGTCAGGACATTGGAGCCATTCATATCGACGCATTAATTATTCAAAAATATATTTATTTGTTAGATTGCAATAAAAGCACCGGTGATGACATGATCCCAACCAGATTCATAAGAAACGGCTCTCTTACCTGATTGAGATTATGTTTACTGGTTATATCCTGAGCGATATTTATCTCGATAAGTGGAAATAGGCGCATATTGTACCAGTTTTTATGAAAGGATCTCGATTTTAGGAAAAATTTTATATAACCAAGTTAATTCGGTCATCTCAAACGGTATCCCGGCACAGCAACATGGATTTCTGCAGAAGCGCTCAGTTTTAACTAACTTAGGGATATTTAGTTATTACAGAGTGCTCAGTGGATAAAATGGACGGGGGAGTACAGGTGGCCACAGTGACTTCACTAAGGTCTTCAACGGAGTGAATCACTGCTTACTCATGAAAAACCTCTGGCTGTTCATGGGGATCTGCTGCGGTAAATTTCCTCTTAAATCAGAAACAGATGCCAGACAGTTGTTGCGACCGATCTTTGTTATTACCCCGTAGGGTGTATCCCTCGGTCTACGTCTAGATCCATTTCTCATAGCGATATAGGTAGATGCTTTCAAAACTCCGAGCATACACTATATGCGGATGATATGATTATCTACTCCCTCATTACTCGTATCGAGAAATGCAAGAATGTACAATCCCACCTTAATCGCCTCGCCTTCTACTGCGTCGTTAACGCCATTGATATAATTGCAACTAAATGTTGCAAAGTTTCACTCACAAAAAATATTGATTACTACAATTGACGAAAAATAGATGGACATTACTATATCAATGCCATTGATGATATTATACCAGAGAGCGGCTACGTTCGGGACCTATGGATACATCTCGATAGCAAACTAATAGGAAACCTACACTGCACAGGCAGCAGCGAGTGTCTAAAATATGCTAGTATTAGTGTTTAGGAGTAAATAAAAGTAAATAATTAAAATGTGATGAAGCCATATTTTTCATTCTTTTCATTTTTTCATTATAATTTTTCAAAAAACCAAAAAAATATATTATTTGTCACGTACGATTTCAGAAGAATGGTATCACAGCGCATGCAATAATAGGCGTTCGGTCTATTGCGCTCCGATGGAGTTTCGCTTGGCGTAAAAATGATATCTCCGCGCAAGCAATAGTAGTCATTCGGAGTATTGTTCTCCGCTGGAGTATCGCTTAACAACTCATTCCGCTTTATGTAAACGATAGCGGCCTTAATGGCAGTTTTGTGATCTGGTCGGGTCAACTCGCGGAGCAACTCTTATCCGGGAGTCTCTACGAATGAGGGGCCAACCCGGTGGAACCGCTGTGCGGCGGATCTGGGGACGGAACCTCGGGCGGACCTGGACGGCTAGCCCACTGATCTGCTTACCGGGCGTGTTGTCAATCGACTGAGACCCGGAGGGGTCTGGCAATGTATGTTCCCTAAGACGCGGAGGTAGATGTTGACCTAATATCACCTATCATTAGAAACGATCCATTGATCACCCGATATCGGGTTATTACGCCGAGTAAAGGACGCGTCGGATCAGCGAGTTTTTCGGATTACGGAATACTGCGTTGTCTCATTAGGTAGAGGGCGCGTAAGCGATTTCGGGCACGGAATCAAACGGGTTGATGGAGAAATTTGGTAGTCAGGGGGCGAGGGTACCCGCTGGGTGTCTTTGCTAAGTGCGTTGCCGTAAGGGTAGGACTCTGACGGGCAGTGGAGGAGCTTGATAACGTTCATCTCGAGGCGATATAACGATAAAGTTCGTTGAAACGTATCGGAGTGGCGGGTTCACCTCTTAAAGCTCACATCTCAAAACTGAACCCTGTCTCTTTTGTACGACATAGTCAACACTGTTGTCGATTGGCCACTACTGTTGACATGTATCGGGTCTCAATGGCCAACTCTGTCTATCACGGTCGGCCCGGCTCACGACCCAACACCTATCCGGCAGCCTCCTCGAAGAGGGACGAAACCGGCGAACCCGCTGTGTATGGCGGCTGAGCTGTGGGAAGACCTCGGGCGACCCTGGATGTCTGAGCGATGGTCGGCACGCCAGCCTTTGCTTGACAACCTTCTTGAAGAGGAGCCCTCTGTATCTCGGAGATGGTTTCTAACGGTTCCGTGTAGTTTGGGCTATGATGGCCGATTTGTCAACGTGATAGGCTCAACTCGCGGGGCAGCTTCTATCATTACATTATACGGATTTTATTGCTAATTATAATAATTTCTAATTGCAGATGTCAATTTAATTTTTGATATTGAAAATTGTTTTGAAAATTTAATTGGTTACATGAGGCGATTAAATATAAATATAAATAATAAGGGCGCGATTATAGTAAGGGCGTGATGGACGCCACCTTGGGCTTGACCATTCCCAGTGCCTCTCGGTAAGAGTTGGACTCTTACGGGCTGAGGTGGAGGGAGCTTGGTACGTAGATTCGTATTCGTCCTCAAGTCCCTGTGTCTCATTCCGGGGTGGTATAACAAACAGATCGTTGAAACGCTCCTGGGTGACCGGGTTCGCCCGTAGCAGTTGACAAACTCAACTGTTGGCAGGTATCAATTTTAGGGTACCCGCACCATGCATCTATTCGAGCCTCCTTTCATACGATCTCCATTCTACTAATGTATGTAATCATAATTATTTTCCTTTTAAAACATTTAAACATATTTTTTAAATTTTCGTTTTCTAACATGGCGTAAATTATAAACTGTTTTAGTAAACTCATAAACTACTTTCAATGAAATTTAGTAATGTACTGTACATTTTCTATATATTTAGTACTGTAAAATATTTAGTACTATAAAATGGAAAAAGAAGATGGCAAGTCTTTAAAGTCAAGTCAAGTCTTGAGGTATTCGCTGGATCTATAAAATGGAATCTACCACGGAATATTTATCTATCGTTTCATAGAAAACAGCATCAAATGCTGATTGCTTTAGATGTTGTGTCCCAAATGCCAGAAGTGCAAAAGTGCGTACCTTCATAAATCCCATAAATTGGAAAAAGAAAATTTGAAAAGGTTTATTATAATGTTTGCGATAAAATTCAGCAAAAATTAAATTGGTAACGTACAACACTAGGGCGCACCCATATTCCGCGTGTAAAGCAAAATATTGAGACTTGCATGAGTCACATCACGAGAGCGTTCAATTTCGAGAATCGTAACGTATTCACGATAACCGATTTTCCAGTTTTTTTGCAACCCTACCGATTTCTACCTCTATCACCAAAGTGGGCGCAGGAAATCAACACATCGATCTCGCTGGACAGGTTTCCAAACGGTCGCTCTATTTACCTAACCTACATCACAGAATAAATTCTCCCAACAGATCAATTTACTGCACCTTTGCCCAGTTACTTGTTTCATGTGGACTAACTTAGATTTTTCGTGCAGGATATCAGTACGGTTATCGTTCATGTCGTCCCCCTTTTCTTCGCACTGCAACGTGCACGTACCTCCGCCTCGTTTGGATTTCCTGTCACATCAGTATAATTGATATCTCGAATCTACTAATTCTCCGCCGAAGAAGTTGCTTGTTAGCCATGTATCGGTAGCGCAAATTATGTTGTAGTCGTGAAGTAAGATATTTTGCGAAAATGATCGTTTTAGTCCTTAGTCTACGATAATATATGACATTGTGATAATAGATGGTAGAGTTCATCTCTTAATTATAGCTGTACCTGAGGCAGAGCTCAGAGTTCTCATCTCTTTGAATCTGTTTGAATTATTACTGTACAGTAGGGAGAGCTCATCTCTTTGAATTATAGGTGTACAGTAGTATTGCAGAATCAATAGTACAACATTTTAGATAAATTCAAAAAATTATTGGAGAAGGCAAGAACGTATACTTTACGTGCTAATGTTTTTTTTTGTGTGGAAAATAGTAAAAGAAATACCAGCAGTCGACATCTACAGTATAACTGTACTATTGGTATTAGTAACGTAATCTAATTATTGTTATTATATATTAATTATAATACGTAAATCCAGTTGTTGGCAGAACTCAAAACTGTGTACAGGTGACAACACTGTTTCAGTTGCTGACGCCATCGCAATCGCTCGCGCCGCCCGTTTCAAACAGAAACATATTATTATCATTTTAGCAATATTAGGTAGAGATATACAACGGTAGATAATGTCGAACCGGGCGCACGTGTATTTGTCCGAATTATTTAAGATTCTGTTGCGAGATATTGTGGAAAGTAGTGTGGTATGTGATGTGAATGTACAAATAGGTAGGATGGTGAAAAATGTGTAAATAAATAGGGGAATGTTATAATATTGTAAATCATTCAAATTATTAGGTTACCTATGAATAGCCGATTCTCAGTAGAGTTTTAAAAATATCAATTTACCAAGCATAAAGCCAGACTCTCATTGGTTAAGATGGATATTTTCAACGTATCTCCCAACAGCAGACATTCTCCAAATGTGGGGAGTCGTGAGAGGCCCCACTATACTTGCTGAAGATCGTAAAGATTTTTAAATCTGCATCACATATCTGCCAAAAAGGGACAAAAGATATTTAATTAGTTATGCATATAATTAAGTCATACGACATACATAATAATAACTATATGTGAATTAGAAAACGTATTTTTTTATGCCTTAGCACATTCTTTTTTTATTATTTTTTATTATTTTTTAGAACTATTAAATAAATATTGTTCGAACTAGTATTTGTTAGAACTATTAAATAAATATCTAGTATGCTCACGATTTAGACATGTTTTGATTGATAACCCTTACCGTTGAAATAATACTCTTCTTTATCCCTCGGACGAACAATTGCAGCGTGGGTGCCGTCCACGCATCCTATCACTCCAGGGAATAACTCGTAGAATCTGTAAACGACGAACAGTTAGTGATGACAAGTACCTCCATTGTATTCTCACTTTGCTCTTACAATATTCCTTTCCTGTCTGGTCGGTGGGAAACGAATGTGTTGTCTGAACAACGTCCCGTAGAGCAATGGTCACTGCCTTCACTGATTTGCTGACCTCAGATTGTGAAAGTGGTGCCACCATGTTCAAGCCAAGGCATCGTTGGTATGACCTATGGGCATAGAAATGCAAGTTTGTTAAAATCTGAAAAAAACGCTATATAAATATATAATCGGTACTAGAACTAAGTAGGTACTAGATTTTTTTTATAGTGTAGTGTACGCACTTTCAATTGTGGGGATATTCTAGTATTTCTGATACCAGCAGTAAGCAGGGGGGTCAACTGCTCGCAAAGATATCTAAAGATATCCTTCGAAACTCTATAACTCGTATTAATACATGATTGGGAATTTCGAGAGGATCGAATGCATCTCTTGACATTCTCATTCGAGCTCTCCAGTTGACTCGTTGTTCTCGCTGTTCCTGTGCGCAGCGTTCTTGCTCTCCAATTCTCCCACCCGTATCGCAATCCGCATCATAAACAAAGGATCCATCTCTGGAAGAACATACTTTGTTGTACTTAGGTAATAACATATTCAGGATTAAGTATTATAGTCGACATCAAAGTAGGTAACAAGTATACTGTATTGTATTTGTTAAAACCAAAGGTACGTGCAAAATTTCAGCATGATCGGATGCAAAATTTGTACCGAACTGAAAAATAAGAAAAGAGTTAATAAAAACGATAAAACGAGCGAGTTAATAAAAACGTGGTAAAAATATAGGTACTTAAATTTATGTTAATTTGATATCACCAAGTAGATGTCGTAAAAGCCTTTGATTTTTCAAAAACACAATTATTCAAATTTATAATATTCTAATAATAAAATTCGAAACATACTAAAGTTTTCGTTACCTTTAAAGCCGCCGAAAAGTTTACGAAGCGAAACCCGACAACACAAAGGACACTTTGAATATAAGTTACAATATCGCCCGAAAACGGCTTGGACGCAGATATCATAAACAAGAAACGTCAAACTCATACATAAAAAAATAGGTTTCACTTGTTCGTTTCGCTTCGCTTTAGAGGAACAGTGTGACGTCATTTCGAAACGAAAGAAAAGTTACAATATCGGTCGCCAGTTATTGTTCGCTAAATCAGCGCGAAAGCGACAACAATTGCGAACGCTAAAGTTACAAAATCACCCTGCAGGTCGTCGATCTTCTTTATTTTTAGGTCATAGGTCTTGATCTTGTTACTAAATTCCTAAATTTTGCTATTGCTGAATTCGATCGAGGATTTCATGCCCGCAAGTTCAGTGTGTAGGTACCTCGTTGAGTTTTTTCGGTAACCCGCAAAGCTGACTCATTTCACCCTACAATGATTTGATTGCCTTCATTACTTCACCGAGGTCATCGTTAGAACCGTTGGAATTCGGGAATTTCCACGATTTTTTCTTTACTTTCGTCAGTTTCCTATATTTTTCCTCTGTATATCCAGCGCGGCAGAAGTGATAGTCAGTCTTGATTATATGATGTCTGCGTGCGATACTGATGGAGCACAACAAATTAGTATACTCCATAGTTAAGATCTTATTGAAGTGTTTTGCTCTTGACTGTTCCGATATGTCAGAGACAGCCAATTTCGTAGTTTCACTGCGACTTCCAAGTGATTGGTTCATTTTCGTACGTAGTGGTTGATATTTTTTTCGTATGTAGTGGTATTTTTCACCGCGACTTGCTGGTATACGAGTATGACGGTTCACGAAAAATA
>JAOPUG010000215.1:4041209-4051533 GCA_027564375.1 Micropterix facetella
CTAAATATAAAAGTTACTAATTATGGAAAATTGCCTCCTGATATCTATTTAATCAAATCACCTTTATTTATATATTATAAAAAATACAAGCAATACTACAATTTACAAGCAATACAATTTATAAGCCTTTACAAGCAATACTACAATTTTATGTATAATACTAACTATTTTGAATGTAGTCTACAATATTAAAATTTTCTTCTATTTATTTATACTTTTTTCACCATCCTATCCATTTGCACCTACTCATCACATTTCACACGTACTACATTAAACGTGGAACGTTTAAAATATAAAATATCTTTCGACCATTTACATTAACATAATATAGTTTTACTACGGTCACTCATCTACGTTGGAAAGATACAATAAAATCCGAACCTAGATCTGATACAAATGCACATACGTCAAGTCCAACGTCAAATTACTTTGTCTACCCAAGGTTGTAATTCGCTGTCGATCTGACTTTGGATCAAAAAATGCATACCTTAGAGGTTGTTGCCAATTGGAAAATATTCCACGAGCCATTATAACAAATGCAAACCTAGCAGTCCTGGCGATTTGTGTACCATTGACCTCGTGGAGACCTACCATTTTATCTTCTTTGGTGTTGTAGAAAATATGTGCTTTCAGGGATATCTCATTTGCAGATATAACGCAATGTGTTCGGATATCTGACTTTTTATCAACTTTGTCGAAGTGGGGCTTTTCATTTTATTTAGAGTGCTCACAGAAGGCAGACAAAACATTTTTGCATTAATTAGTAACATAGGACTGGCATACGAGAGATTTAGTGCTATCATTTTTAACTCTGTGCTATATCTATTTCCATTACTATTTACTTTTAGTTATAACAGAGTTTGGACGAATTTCACAACTGTTGAATCTAAACATTTGGGGCAAAGTTCCGAAAATGTATGTACACTAATTGTAATTTTTACTTGATTTTACTTTCTAATATCTAACTTGTTTTGCAGCTACTTTCAATTTATACTTTAAATTTCTTTTATTTTTATTTTCTGTTAGCACGGAAAATGTCTGCGTTGGAGTATCTTTTACATTTGCAATAGCCAAGTGGTCTTCTATTTGTGTCGGACCTGATACTTCGGGGTTTGAAAGTTCTGCCAGGCAGCCTGTAGAAATGTATTCTTTGATTTCTGTTTGTGTTTTATGTGTTGACAATTTATAACCATTTTACATTTGTGTCGCTCAAGACTGCTTGACTATGGCAATTCTATCTAATTGTCGCGGCTAGTATATAGGTAGAGCATATCATGGCAAATGCAAAAATATTTTGCAATATCCCTCGGATTTCTTGATGTTAGATCCTCTCTTCTCGCAGCTTTCGAGTGAGCGCGTTTCTACTACAAAACTAAATTATTCGTCATTACAAAACTAAATTAATAAAAATAAATATATAAATGTGTTCTAAGATAATACAGTCTCCTTATCATTTTAAACGATTGAATTTTTATTTGCAGTATCTAATAGTACAGTGCCATGCAGTGCAGTCCTGGGGTATCTATTTGAAATAAGAATGAGAAATACCTATTGACGCAAGTCTTCGCTTCTTGATGACTGTCAAATCATGGTACGGGCAAGAGCGTTTTTACCACATGGAACATAAACTGCGACCAAATTTCAGCTATAATAATTCAACAGAAATAAAACATGAAATGTATTTTTAATTTTGTATTTATTTCTATGTAAAGCAATATCACAAGGATGATGTCAGAATTGTTAACGTAAAAAAAATATGTCGGGCAAATAAGTTACTAGGTTACGAAGGCAGTGAAGACGACAGTTAATTTTAAAAATGAAAATAAAAAATCGGACAATTGTTTTAGTAGGTAATATAATATACAATTTTTGCTAACTCCAACTTCGAACCAGTCATAGAGCGCTCGAGGCGAAAGCGATTTTCGTTGTCTCTCTTTTACTTTGTCTCTGAGGTAAATAAAATACTACATTTAAAGTCTTAGAGGTTGACTGGTTATCGTAAACGCGTTAATTACATCTAAATATTTACAATACTATGAACTAGTACGTTTTAAATACATTTATTCGAGTATTTAACTATGATTACTTAAGTAACTTGATCATTTATTCATTTAAACGATCCTTTCCGGTCCTCCGACGGCAAATGAATATAGGAAAAATACATAATCAAATATTTAAATATTACATAGGCAAAAAGCGAGAAATTTTCATTGAATTATTGCACAGTAACTTCATTTTGAAAGCCGAGATTATTCACCGCGAGCGGCGGATAAAATAAGTTTCGAGCGAATATTAATGTAGAAAATCGTCGAAAATAAAGAAAGGAAGCAGAGCGGAAGACGAGGAGAACCATCACCGACCGGCCGCCGGAGGAGCGGAGAAAAGGGCCCGGGAGCGAAGAAACATCGCGGCGAGAGATGCTCCACCGCTCCCTTCGTGTTCGAAACTTCGCGCTTAAAATTAATAATTTACAAAAATACACGTCGGGACTAATGCGTTCGGACGGGATGTGTAGGCGATCGGTCCCCGGAGGAAGCGGCGGGTGCGCGGGCGGGCGTTGGCGCGGAGCCGGGCGCGGGCGCGAAGAGCGGGTTGGGGAAGTCGGGCGGGTGTGGCAGTGGCGCGGCCGGAGGCGGCGCTCGGCGCCACGCTACCAGCCAGCAAGCCACGGCCGCCGCCACTGCCACCAGTGCAAGGAGCGCTGTAAGTGCGAGCGCCACGGCCAGCCCGGCTGCCGACACGCATACGTCCGGCGCCGCCGTCGCGCCGCCCTCGCTTGCTTCGGCGGCAGGGCCGGCGATGCGCGCGGGGTCGCGCCGCTCGAGCGTCAGGATCGCGTTCGAGCGCACGGTAATTTCCTCACGCAGGCGGCCCTCTTGCGGGTCCGCCGTTGCGTCCTCCTCGTCGTCGATCGCTCGCCGACGCCTGCGCCCAAACGCGTCGGCGCCGCGGCAGTTGACCGGCTGGCAGCGACCGAAGCACACTCGGATGTTGCACTGGAAGCGGATATTATCGCTGCTCGGGAACTTGAACGCGTTGAAGCTCGCCCGGAGGGCGGAGCCGTCCTCGGTCCGCTCCCAGTCCCCGAAGATCGTCGGATCGGTCGTGCAGCCATCGGCGTCCGTCACTGAATATTCGTTTTCGACACTGTCCTCCATCGTCTTGGCGACGCAGCTTCTGGCGAATCCTCCGTATATAGCTGAAACAGAAAAACGGAGCGAATGAGTACGGCTGCGAAAGAACTCCCAAAAATATATGGACCTACGAAGAAATACTCACAAGTGGGTTGCACGTCGACTTGCAGAAGTAGGTTATCTCCGATTTCGGCGGAGCTGATCTCGTGTCCATTTCTTGAAACTATTCTCATTGAGCAAGTCGGCGGCGGGCCTGTGTTGGCGATCGTGCCCGCGGTCGTCAGCATGGAGACGTTGAAGCCGAGAGTGACGTTCTGTTCTCCGGTGCGATACATACACTTGATGAGGTAAGCTTGGGCCTTGTACGTAACAAGTTTAGGATGTTTCTGGATCACCAGCACGAAGCTAGCTTGTCCCTGAAAATAGAAGTTATTATTAGTCAACGATTCTGAGAGTTTTGAGAGGGGACGTCCGAGCGACTACTTACGTCAATATGTACCAGTCCGCAATCCCCAAAGTGAACCTTGAAGAGATCATTTCGGGAGACCGTATCGGGCGGCAGAGTGACAACGCGGCGACACCTCTCGTCCTTGCTGTAGCCCTTGACGTAGAGCACTCCATTGAATCCTTGTTCGGTTATATGTATCTCGACCTGCACACCGTCGGCCAAACATCCGACCACCATTTCGGGCGGAGGGAAGTCCGTGCGGAAGGTAGACGAAGGGGGCGAACAGTAGTTGTCGGGTTTGCCGGTGTATCCGGTTATGCAGACGCACACGCCTCGGTGTTCGGTGGCATTGCAGAAAGCGTTCACTCCACATCGCTTAACGTTGGGGTCGCAGGCGTCGACGCAACGGCGCGCCTCGATGTCGCAGAAGGCTCTTTGGGGGCAGTCATCATCCGAGGTACAGCCGGGCGGCAGACATCCGCCCCGGTCATCGGGCGTGTAGCCGCGTTCTTCGTCGCAAACGCAACGTCCTCGGGCATCCACACGTTGACCGGCCGCAGTGCACGGTTCACATGCTCCAGTTCTTCCGATGGCCCATCCTGACTGGCAGCGACATTCTCCATTCGTAGTTAGTATGAATCCAAGTTCCGTGCGACAAACTGCCACTGTAACATGGTAATATTGATTAGATTCTACACATAAAAGAATTCAATGAAATTAAAAAATATATATGATATACCTTTATTACATTCGATAGCTGCATCACCTCTGAAACCAGGTGGACATTCACAAGTAACAGTTCGGATGGGTAATGTTTCCACTACATCGCAAGTCGCATTTGTGCCGCATGGAGATTTCGAGCAGGGAGGTATACAAGCTCCGTTGAGACAGACCAAAGCCCGGTCACAGTCCGGATCGTTGACGCAGGCCGGTCGCTCTTCCTTAGCGCATCCCAGTTCTCGGTGAATGTATCCAACGGGACATATACACGCAACGCGGTGTGAAAACACCCGACATATAGATGGATTTTCGCAAACATCGCCACGTTCGCAAGGATTAGCGCATTTGGTGTTAATACATGATTTGTCGTTTGGACATTCTTCGTCGATTCTACAGCCTACGGGAGCGCAAGATATAAGAGGATCTCCTGCGAAACCGGGCAGACAGCGACAAGCAGCTGAGTGTGCGATGCCAAAGCATTCGGCGTAGTCACCGCAGGGCGCTCCAGCGACAGCGCAGGCTGACACGCATTGAGCATTCACGCATGCATCCGAGTCGCCGCAATCGGAGTCTCGACGACAGCCGACATCCAAGCAGCCGTCGAGCGGTTTTCCGACGAGTCCGAGACGACAAGAGCATACAGGATGGTGGTCGACAACTCTACATTCGGCTTCAGGTCCGCAGTCACACGGATTGACGCAGACGGCATTGACGCAGGCGGTCGTGGGGGAGCAGTCGTTGTCTGCCAGACAGGCAGCTGATCGCACGGGCTCTAGAGGTCTGCAGGCGCCTCCTCCACCGGCGCTGACGTATCCGGATGGGCATTCACATATCAGCGTACGGAAGGGCAGCGAGGGCGCGACCGAACATTCGGACGGGCGGGCGCATGCTCGCAGGGCATTGCACGGGTTCGCACAGCGGTTATTCAGGCACGCTTGGTCGCTCGGGCAGTCGGCGTCGACCGCGCATTCAGGCACGGGGATATCGTTGCATTCTACGTACGGATTACCGATGGTTCCTTCGAGACACCGACAGATTGCTGAGTGTCCTACGACACGGCATCGAGCTCTCGAGGCACAAGGTGCGTCGTAGGCGCATGGATCTATGCATTGTCCTTCCACACAGCGTTTGATATCGGGACAGTCTCCGTTACTCCTGCAGCCGACGGGAACGCATCGGTTTCTTGCGTCTCCACGGTAACCGCTCGGGCACCGACACTCCGCTCGTCGTCCGAGCGCAAAGCACTCTGCTCCGATTCCGCATGGATTTCCCGCTATGCAAGGACTTATGCAGTTGCCGTTCACGCACGCTTTACCAGATTCGCATTCAGAGTCTACTCGGCATCCGACCGGGCGGCAAAATTCTTGGGGATTTCCTTCGTAATCGTCTTCGCAGGAACAGATCGGGCGATGATTTCTGACTGTGCACACGGAGTGGGCTCCGCAGTCGCAAGGATCTCGGCAAGCGCGGTTGACGCAAGCGCGGTCGTTAGGGCATTCGTAGTCGGAGATGCATCCGGGCAGTACAGCGATGGCAGCAACGCAATCACCACTCTCGTCGGGCACAAAACCATCGCCGCAGGTGCAGGTCATCGTGCGGAAAGGCACGGAGTCGAGAACGGTGCAAAAGGCGCCCGTGCCGCAGGGTTTGAGTTCGGCGCAGGGATTGGCGCAACGATCTCGCAGGCAGGCTAGTTTGGACGGACAGTCGCCATCAGCCACGCAGATGGGTCGTTCTCGTGGACGTTCGCAGTGAGAGAGAGGATCTCCGAGTGGCAGAGCGGCTGGACACCTGCAGGCGGCGGCGTGACGCAACGCGAAGCACTCTGCCTCGGGCGCACAAGGCGGACGCGCGGTCGCGGAGCACGCATGCACGCATCGAGATCGCAAGCAGAGGGATTTGTCGTCGCAGTCGGAGTCCGCGATGCATTCAGGCCTAGCGCAGTGTTGTAAAGGATTGCCTAGAGTACCGACAGGGCAGCGACACTGAGACCGATGTGTTCGTCCGAAGCATTCGGCCGTTATCGCGCAGGGATTCTCCAGGATGCAGGGATTGAGGCATTGCCCTTCGTGGCAAGTCTCACGGTCGTCGCATTCTATATCACTCTGGCAGCCGACTGCAAGGAAAATATTATTTTTATTTGATGTTTCCACAAACGGAAAAGCTTCTTAACATAATCTTTTACACTTAACATGGTTTAAAAGAAGGATTTAATGTATACTCTGTTGAAGCATGTATTTATTTAACATGGTTTATTAGGAATATATGAACAGGAAAGACAATAAAAAAAATCACTTACTGGGAGCACAACTAACAAGTGGATCTCCGGTGTGTCCGGCTCGGCAGGCACAGGCCGCTCTATGATTTAACACTCGACAATCGGCATTAGAGCCACAGGCGCAAGGACTCGAGCATCTTGTATTCACACATGCCTCGGATAAGGGACATTCAGAGTCTGATTTGCATCCTAGAGTTTGAATATCGCGTGCTATAGAAATAAAAAGAGTGTATTAATATGAAATCGAAGACAATCGCGGTTGTTTGACGTCGGAAATATTAAACGTCGGGTGTTGCATATTTCATGAATATATTACTATTATTTAAATATTGAAATCTTAATTGTGATCATTATTTTAGTGTTTTAATTAATTTGACCTTTCAATATTTAACCTTTCTATTTTATTCAATTTTAGTTCATTGTTATTTTTTATGTTTATTTTATACTTTCAATTTGGGATTATAATGATTTTTATTTAATTTTTAGTCATGCTTTATCATTTCTGGCATTCAAATTATTTTTATATAGATAACTATTATTCCATGATTTTTTTTTAATTATCTGATTAGGCCATACTGAACGTTTCTGGATTTTGATAAAGTACAACGTATAATGTTTACATTGTATTTACTGTTTTTTTCAAAGTATTCTCCCTGATAATGTATAACCTTTTCATTCTTTGAAACCATTGGGAAAAGCGGTTGGCCCAGTCCTCTTCAGAAGTATACTCAATGACTTCTCGGAACGCTATCACTGCCACTTCTGGGGCTTTGAACCGTATACATGAAAGGTTATCCTTAATTTGTGGAAACAAAAAATCGCTGGGTGCAAGGTATGGACTGTATGGGGATGTTGTTTGGATCTTAATGGTTCCGTGCAGTTTGGGCCTGATGACCTTTTTGTCTGTTTTTAGGTCGGCCTAACTCACGGTTCAGCTCCTCGAAAAGACCTGCCAGGGCCGCCATGAACACTGTCTGTGACTGTAACCTGCAGTCGTCGGCAGTTAGAATCGGAAGTGCTGATCGAGAGGAACACCTCGGGCAGATCTGGGCTGTTTGTGCACCCTTGCATCAGCTTGGTGCAAAGTAAGCCTAGCTTACGCACTCCGGCGAATATATATTGATATCCCCTGCTTCGGGCGAACCCGTCCACCCCGGAGCGTTTCAACGAACTTTATCGCTTTATCACCCCGAGGTGAAACACGGAGACTTGATGGATGAAGACAAATCCACGTATCAAGCTCCACCTCAGCCCGCAATAGTCCATACTCTTACCTCGAGGCACTGGGAATTTTCATACCCAGATGATCCCCTCCGTGCCCTTGCTCCCAGATTTAGTCGGATTCCTCCGACCACCCGTTTGGTTGTGGGTTCGAGGTCGCTTGCGCGGTCCTCTACCTCAAGCGAGCGGCAACTCTTCACCGGAATTATCGCGGATACGGGGTGTCCTTTGCTCGGCAACTACCACCCGAGATCGGGTAGCCCACGTATCGTTTCTAAGGGTGGGTAGCTTGAGGTGATTGACACCTCACAACTGTAAGGGAGATGTGACATCAGATCCACATTTTAGGTCTTCAAAAACGCCGTTGTCATCTTAGCGGAGTGGGCGGATGCATTATCGTGATGGAGGACTACTCTGCCGCGAGGATACTTTTCATTAACTTTTTCTAAAACACTGGACGAGTAAATGTTTATGTACCAATCCGCAGTGACTGCTCTTTAGTTTTTAGGTGAAGTTGTCTAATTTCCCGTCTTGCTAAAAAAGAAGCAATCATAATTTTACGAGTGCTTCCACCTTTTTTGACTTTCGTCGGCAAATCCTACCAAGGAAAGACCCACTCTGCCGATTGACTCTTTCTTTCATATTCGTATCAGTACATCCAGCTTTCATCGCATGTTACGATATCATATATTGCTAATGATGGCACTCTGTCGTATTTCTTTTATCATTTTATCACACAACACGCTGTTGTTTTTGAAGTTTCGTTAACTCATGTGGTATCTATCTCTAACAAAACTTGCGAATTCATATTTTATGCTCATGCCAATGTTCAATGTTGTAGGAATTTGTTGACATGTAATTTATTCATCCGAATGAATTAGTTGTCGTACACTATCAATGTTAGTTTCTGTTACAGCTGTCGCCGGCCGGCCTTCGCGTCAATCGTCTTGGATATGAATACGTTCACGTTTTAATTCATTATACCAGAAGTACACAATGCTTTGAGATGGGGTTTCATCACCAAACGCTAATTGAAGTATTTGGCAACTTTCGTGCTGACTTAAACTACAGTGAAAGCGTAAAAAATCATACATTGAAAAATTGCTCGACTTAAATTCATCGTTCGGTAAACACGCAATAGATGGCGCCACAAAGAATAAACAAGTGACTTGACATAAAAAAATATATATCTTCTACGGCAAAAGAGTTCCATTTCCAAAAATAGGAATTCATTTTTCAATATCTTTTACGCAAGTAATTAATTCCAGAAACGACTAAGTTATTAGTTAGAATATAAGATTTTTAATAATATCGTAATATATTCAATTATCTTCAATATGTCCAATAAGATTTTTATGAATTACTCCTCTGTCTGAATATAAAGTTTTAAAAAAACTTACGAGGAAGGCAGTCTCGAGGATCGGTGGGGTCGGCTAAATATCCGGTCGGGCAAATGCATGCGGCACGATGCGCTCTAGGCAGACAGAGAGCTCCGCGACCACAAGGGCTCACGGCGCACGCATCCCTGCAGGAGCCTCGTATGCAAGCTTGTTGGTCTGCGCAATCTGAATCTCCGAAGCATTCGGCAATACTCGGCGTCGGAGTTTTAGGAACTAAAAACCACAATCAAAGTTATCGTCTCCGAATATCGGATTATTAACCGCGACGGCATAGACAGAGTGAGAGACTCACTGTTCGAGCATTCCATGTTTGGATCTCCGACGTATCCGGGGGCGCATACGCATGACGCGATATGATTTCGCGCCCGACACTGCGCATTGAATCCACAGGTCCGTAAGCGACAGGCCGGCGCGCAGGCGCCTCCCGAGCACTTCTCATTGTCGGCGCAATCCATGTCGCGGGTGCACTGCGGAAGCAGTGGCGGTTGGCAGCCGTTGGCGGCAACGGCATCCGAGCCGCACGAGCACAGGGCTACGCGCAACGGCAGAGTATCGAGCGCACGACATTCCTGTCCGGGAAGGCACGGGCCGGCCGCGCAGAGGTCTGCGCAGCGGCCACTGAGACATGCAAGCGGCGCAGGGCAATCGGCGTCGCGTACGCACTGCGGTCGCGACGGCGATCGTTCCTCATCGCAGCGCAGTCGCGCGTCGCCGAGGCTTCCTAGTGGACACGAGCAGATGGCCGCGTGATGTGATGCGACGCAGATGGCCCGCCGCGCGCAGGCATCGGAGCTGCAGACAGCCCGACAGACGCCGCTGGAGCGTTCGCACGCATGGGTCTCGGCGCAGTCGTCGTCGACGTGACAGACGGCGGGCACGCAGGCGGTTCTCGGCTCTCCCTGCGTGCCGGGCGGACAAACGCATTCGGCGCGGTGCCATGACGCGGTGCACACGGCATCGCGTCCGCATGGCGCGCCGAGGGCGCAGGGATCAGCGCAGTGTTCGTTCACGCACGTTCGGTCGAACGGACATTCTTCGTCAGATTTACATTCGGCTGCAATAAATGTGCAATCATATTTTAAATTTATTTTATTTTACTTGGTAAACAGACAGCGCTATATTA
>JAOPUG010000215.1:4072250-4088151 GCA_027564375.1 Micropterix facetella
AGTCATGTCAATTGGTGCAATACCTAAATAACTGGTGAAACCTCGGCGTGTAGAGACTAGCAACTGCTGATACGTGATAATAAACAGCATTTTTTGTGCCCGACCTTGGTCTGTGAATTCCATGGCAGCTCCGTTTGTACTTACTTACTTTGCAATAATAACCGTAACCTCTATGTGATCAAACAGTGAGAGAAAAATACTTACGGATAGGAGTGCACCTGAAGAATGGATCCCCGGTGTAACGCAGCGGACAAACACAGATGGGGTTGTGATTGATGACTTTGCATTTGGCTCCATTACCGCAGGTGCCGGGACACGGGTTTATACATTGGCCGTTGCTGCACGCTTCTTCGAGCGGGCATTCCGAACTGACCACACACTCCGGCCTACAGGTCGGAGGGCTGCCTATAAAGCCCGGTACACATGCACATAGCGCTTGGCCGTTTACCTCTCGGCACTGGCTGTTCGGTCCGCACGGAGTCGGGGTGCAAGGAGTCGAAACGACAGGGTCTGAAAATAAACAATATTTAGATTGAACCTTAATAAATAATTTTATTAATTCTTAATACCTTCAACGGGTCGGCACTCTACGAAAGCGTTTCCAGAAAGACCTTCCCGACAGCTACACATGGGGATGTGGTTGATGACGTCGCAAGTAGCGTACAATCCGCAGGTACCAGGACAAGGATCGGAGCATTTATTACGTATGCAAGCTTTATCCCTTGAACAGTCGGAGCTTAACACGCATTCTGGTCGACAGCCAAAATGAGGGTCTCCATGGTACTCGGTTAAACAGCTGCAGATGCCATCAAGGCATTGAGCATTATCAC
Organism: Micropterix facetella; assembly: GCA_027564375.1. NCBI lineage: Eukaryota > Metazoa > Arthropoda > Insecta > Lepidoptera > Micropterigidae > Micropterix > Micropterix facetella. The sequence goes on from JAOPUG010000215.1 coordinate 4,073,081, forward strand.
CACATGGCGATGGGTGGCACGGGTCCGTTTCTTGGGGTTCCGGAGCATGTGGTTTAGGGTTGCAGCTTGTAAACGGATCCCCAATATAGCCCTGCCAGCAGGAGCAAATTGGCGTGTGGTTAATCACTGAGCATTCAGCGTTTAACCCGCAAGAACCCGGACATGGATCTCGACATTTCTCTTTTATGCACGCAAAGTTGCTAGAGCATTCCGGATTGATGGTGCACTCTGGTCTACAATTCGGCGGACTTCCTATATAAGTCATCGAGCAGGAGCACGATGGGATACCGGCAACGTCTCTGCATTCCGAGTTGAGTCCACAGGGAGATGGCATGCAAGGATTCCTATACGGTTCTTCCAGAATTGGTTGAATAGGTGCTGTTTAAAAAAAAGAAATGTTTTTTTAAATTAAGTAATAAATATAAATGAGTATCTAGATTCTAGATAATCTTACCAGGTGTTGAGTAGCATCTCGTAAATGGATCTCCTGTGAATCCAGGTTTGCAGAAACATATCGGGCTGTGATTATTGACATTGCAGCGAGTGTTGAGCCCGCAAGGGCCAGGGCAAGGATTCGAGCATTTTTGATTGAAACATGCTTTATCAGGAGAACACTCTGAGCTGACTACACATTCAGGCCTGCAGGCCGGTGGCGAGCTGGTGTACTCGGGAAGACACGAGCAAACGGCTTGTCCATTGATCTGGCGACACTGGCTGTTTGGTCCGCAAGGCGATGGATTGCAAGGATTCATTGGCACAGCTATCACCGATTGCGGTATAGAAGAGCATGACCTGAATGGATCCCCGGTGAAGCCTTCGCGACACGTGCAGGACGGTAAATGATTTACCACTTGGCAATCTGCATTGTAGCCACAAGTACCAGGACAAGGATCCATACATTTATTCCTAATACAGGCACGGTTTGTTGTACAATCTGAATTAATCGAGCATTCAGGTCTGCATCCTTCATATGGATTGCCGAAGTAGTCCGGAGAACAAACGCAGGATCCTGCCATATTTTGCTCGCGGCAAACCGCATTTGAGCCACACGGAGATGGTTCGCAAGGTGAATAATGATCTTCAATAACTGGTCTTTCGGGGCGAGGTGTGCATTGAATGAAAGGATCGCCTACATAGCCAACTGCACAGATGCACATCGGAGTATGGCTGACCACTCGACAATCAGAATTTGATCCACAGGATCCCGGACAAGGATCTTTACATTTTCGGTTGATGCAGGCTAAGTGAGTGGCACATTCGCTGTTACTGACGCATTCCGGTCTGCAATTGGGCGGAGATCCGATATAATCATGAAGACATGTACAAGATGGAGATTCTCCTAGCACCCTGCATTCGGCGTTTGGTCCACATGGTGATGGTTGGCAGGGGTCAACGCGCTCCGGAATATTTTCAGCTACAAAAATCAGAATACACCCTTGTAGATATCATGAAAGTGGTCATAATAATATGTAGACTTACGTATGGGGTGACATCTGATGAAAGGATCTCCGGTATATATGGCTGGGCAGCTGCATATTGGGTTGTGTTTGATAACTTGGCATCTTGCCCCGACGCCACAAGATCCCGGACATGGATCCACACATTTCTGATTACTGCAAGCCATAGTCAGCGGACATTCTGAACTAATGATGCATTCTGGTCTGCATGTCGGCGGACTGCCAATATAACCCGGCACACAAGAACAAACTTCTCGACCATTAATTTCTCTGCATTGGCTGTTGGGGCCGCAGGGGTTGGGCTGACACGGATTAGTTACGATAGACACCGGTATCGGTCGACATTCTGCAAAGGCGTTGCCCGTCATACCTTCTGGACAGCTGCACATCGGGATGTGGTTGATGACATCGCAGATTGATCTTTGGCCGCATGTTCCAGGACATGGGTCCACACATTTATTTCTCTGGCAGGTTTTGTCTCTCGGACAATCTGAGCTGAGCACACATTCGGGTCTGCATTCAAAGTATGGATCGCCACGGTATTCCGGTAAACATGTACATGTGCCATCTCTGCATTGCGCATTGATACCGCATGGTGATGGATTGCATGGGTCTGTCTCTTGAGGGTCTAATAAAAAAGATAATTTTAAGTAGAGCACATAGATAAATTTAAATTATCTTGTAAAAGTTCAATCTTACGTGGAGTTGGAGGCTTTGGTTGACAATTAGTGAATGGGTCTCCGATATATCCTTCTATGCAAACGCAAGATGGAGTATGGTTGATAACGCTGCAGTGCGTGTTTAATGCACATAATCCAGGACACGGATCTCTGCATTTCTCTTTAATGCACACTTTATTACTGGGACATTCAGGATTAATGTTGCATTCAGGTCTGCAATTTGGCGGGCTTCCTAGATAAGTCGGCAGGCAGGAGCATGACGGAACTCCGGCAATGTCTCTGCATTGAGAATTTAGACCACACGGTGATGGGATACATGGATTATCGTGTTGTTGTTCGACAATTACTGTTGCAGGGGCTAGAAAATAGACGACGATGTGGATAAATAACCCTATTTGCAGATAATGTTATAAGCATCTAAAAAGTTATACTTACGTGGAATGGGATAACATCTAGTGAATGGATCTCCACTATGGTCTGGCTGGCAAGAACAGATTGGGCTGTGGTTATTAATGTGGCATTTTGTATTCAAACCGCAGGGACCGGGGCATGGGTTTGTGCATTTTCTGTTCAAGCATGCTTTGTCGTGAGGGCATTCTGAACTGACGACACACTCAGGTCTACATGACGGCGGAGAGCCTACATATTCTGCAAGACAGGCACACACAGCCTGGTTGTGGTTCTCATGACATTGACTATTCGGTCCACATGGAGATGGACTGCAAGGGTTCGATGTCACCTCAGTAGCTGTTGAATTTTTAAATCACTGTTAATAATTTATAAAGTTAAAATCGCTGTTAATAATTTATAGATATACACATACCTTGTATAATTGGAGAGCAATATCTGAATGGGTCTCCAGTATAACCGACACGGCACAAGCAAGAGGGTAAATGATTTACGACTTGGCAATCTGCATTTGGACCGCAAGTACCCGGGCAAGGATCTTGGCATTTATTTCTTATGCAGGTGAAGCTGGATCTGCAGTCGGAACTGACCACACATTCCGGCCGACATCCCTCATAAGGATTTCCGAAATGTTCTGGCAAACAGACACACGCTCCCGCACCGTTCTGCTCTCGGCAAAGCGCATTGGTCCCGCACGGGGACGGCTCGCAAGGCGAATGTTGCTCTTCGACGATCGGCCGTTCCGGCTGAGAAGAACACTGAATGAAAGGATCTCCAGCGTAGCCCACAGCGCAAATACACATCGGCGTGTGGCTGACCACTCGACATTCGGCATTTGCGCCACATGATCCGGGGCACGGGTCTCTACATTTGCGATTTATGCAAGCGAGGTGGATAGAGCATTCGCTGTTGCCCACGCATTCCGGTCTGCAGTTCGGCGGAGATCCAATGAATTCACGAAGACACGAACAAGACGGCGATTCCCCGACTACTCTGCATTCAGAATTAGGGCCACATGGCGACGGTTGACAGGGGTCGACTCGTTGTGGCACATTTTCAGCTATAAAAATCAACATGGCAACGTCAATATTCATTCAACGGCTGCAAATTATGTTACGATTTGGGTAAACTTACGTATAGGATAACATCTGATGAACGGATCTCCTGTATATCCTACTTGGCACGAGCATATTGGATTATGGGCCTTGACGATGCATTTGGCGCTTATTCCGCACGATCCTGGGCAAGGGTCACTACATTTTTGATTACTGCACGCTTCGTTCAGTGGGCACTCTGAGCTTATAGTGCACTCGGGTCGACAAGTGGGTGGACTGCCGGCATACCCAGGTATGCAAGAACAACCCGACTGTCCATTTATTTCTCTGCATTGACTATTGGGGCCACACGGCGATGGATTACACGGATGAGTCACTATTGGGGCTGGTATTAGTCGACATTCGACGAATGCGTTGCCCGTCATCTCAGGTGGACAGCTACACATGGGCACGTGATTTATTACATCGCACATTGCCCCTTGTCCGCAAGCGTTTTCGCAAGGATTCACGCATTTGTTCCAAGCGCAAGCTTTATTTCTTGGACAGTCTCCGCTGATTATACATTCCGGCCGACATCCCATATAGGCATCTCCGTGGTATCCTTGTTGACAGCTGCATATGCCGTCCCAGCATTGGGCGTTGCTTCCGCAAGGAGATGGATTACAGGGGTCAGTCTCTTGAGGTTCCGGAGGCGCTGGCAATTTCTGTTGACAGCTATCGAACGGATCTCCGATGTAACTTTCCAAGCACGAGCATATTGACGTATGACTAACCACTCTACATTGGGCATTCAGTCCACAAGATCCTGGGCAAGGATCTCGACATTTTCCATTGATGCAGGCTAAGTTACTAGGACACTCGGGATTGATGGTGCATTCAGGTCTGCAATTAGGAGGACTGCCTATATAGGTTGCCAAACACGAGCACGAAGGTATTCCACTGATATCTCGACATTCCGAATTGTACCCGCATGGAGATGGCATACAAGGATTGTGGTAGGGTATTTCTTGAACCGGATATGTTGGAGCTGGAAATTTCATAATAATCTCATATCTTTTGGATGTTTCTGTGCTAGAAACAAAAAAATACTTACCTTGTATTACATAACATCTAGTAAAGGGATCGCCGGTATAACCATGTTGACAAGAACAAATCGGGCGATGGTTGTTAGTGTGACATTGCGTGTTGATGCCGCAAGGACCTGGGCAAGGATTCGAGCACTTTTGGTTGAAACATGCTGAATTGGATGAACATTCGGAGCTTACGACGCATTCTGGTCGACATTCAGGCGGTGAACCCGAATATTTCGGTAGGCATGAGCATACACTTAGTCCATTTAATTCTCGGCATTGACTGTTTGGACCGCATGGCGACGGATTGCAAACATTCTGCACATCATTGACCACAGCTGCAAATATACACGCAATTAAAGCAATAAACATACAATAAAATGTAAAATAAAATAAAAAACTGGATTTCTTACGTTTTTGTTCCGGTGAGCAATATCTAAACGGATCTCCAGTAAATCCCCCAAGGCAAGTGCACGACGGCAGGTGGTTCACAACTTGGCAGAAAGCGTTGGCGCCACAAGTACCAGGGCAAGGGTCTCTGCATTTGTTCCCGATGCAGGCTAATGTGGATCGACAATCTGAACTGATGAGACATTCCGGTCTACAGCCCTCGTAAGGATTGCCAAAATAGTCGGGCAGGCAGGTGCAAGAGCCAGCGCCGTGCTGTTCTCGGCATTCAGCGTTGGGTCCGCACGGTGACGGAACGCACGGCATTGGTCGCTCTTCCACTGATGGACTTTCCGGTTGCAGAGTGCATCGGATGAAAGGATCGCCGATGTAGCCAACAGTGCAGACGCATATCGGAGTATGGCTGACCGTTCGACATTCGGCGTTAGAGCCGCACAATCCGGGGCATGGATTACGGCATTTCTGGTTGATGCAAGCCATGTGACTGGCACACTCGGTATTGCTAATGCATTCCGGCCTGCAATTAGGGGGAGCTCCGATAAATTCGTGAAGGCACGAACAAGACGGTGATTGTCCGATTACTCTGCATTCAGCGTTAGGCCCGCATGGTGATGGTTGGCAAGGATTCACTTGCTCAGGAGGAGAATCAGCTGCAAATAAATACAATAAATATACGCAGTTAATACGTTATCCGCAGTTTAAAGTTAAATACTTACGTATAGGATGACATCTAATAAACGGATCGCCGGTATATCTCGATGGACAGACGCATATTGGATTGTGATTTACGATATTGCATTTTGCTCCGATACCGCAGGTTCCCGGACAAGCGTTTATGCATTTTTGATTAACGCATGCTTCATTCTGGGGGCATTCTGAACTTGTAGTACATTCTGGCCTGCACGTCGGAGGGTTGCCAATATATCCAGGCACACAAGAACAGACCGCTTGGCTATTGACTTCTCTACACTGACTATTAGGACCGCAAGGAGAAGGATTGCATGGATGGGATACAATCGGAGCTGCAAAATATAAAAAGTAATAATAGCATTCCTTCATATATTTTCTAATGTATGTTTTTTTCCTTACCAGGAGTTGGTCGACATTCTACGAAAGCATTACCGGTCATGCCTGCAGGACAACTGCACATTGGGATATGATTAATGACATCGCAGATTGCTCTTTGTCCGCATGTTCCAGGACATGGGTCTACACATTTATTCTTCTGGCAGGTTTTGACTCTCGGGCAATCTGAGCTGAGGACACATTCAGGTCGGCATTCGAAGTATGGATCACCATGATATTCTGATAAACACGTGCAAATGCCATCTCTGCATTGAGCATTGGCACCGCAAGGCGATGGGTTGCATGGGTCTGTTTCTTGCGGTTCCGGAGCTATTGAGCAAAATATAATTGTTTTATATCATATGTAAGAGTATTAGGCATTTTTTAAATCAAATGATACTTACGAGGCGCTGGCTTCGGATTACAGTTTGTAAATGGATCTCCGGTATATCCTTCAATGCAGGTACAACTGGGAACATGGTTGAGGACGCTACATTGAGTGTTTAATCCGCAGGATCCTGGACAAGGGTCTCGACATTTCTCATTGATGCAAGACTGACTGCTGGGACACTCCGGATTGATAGTGCACTCGGGTTTGCAATTAGGAGGGCTTCCGACGTAGGAGAAAAGACAGGAGCAGGACGGACCTCCGGCGATGACTCGGCATTGCGAGTATAGACCACAAGGAGAGGGTACACAAAGATCTCTGGGTGGTTCTTCATGTACAGATGCTGTTGGAGCTGAAACCAAATATCAGTACGTAAATTAATATCCTTTAAACCATCGATGTTTTTTGTAAATAATTCTTACGTGGCACTGCATAGCATCTCGTGAATGGATCACCGGCATAACCAGGTTGGCAAATGCAGATCGGACTATGATTTTTGACATGGCACTGAGTGTTCAAGCCGCACGGACCAGGGCAAGGGTTTGAGCACTTCTGATTGAAACAAGCTTTGTTATTTGAACACTCAGAGCTAACCACACATTCTGGTCGACATCCCGGTGGCGAACCCACATATTCAGAAAGACAAGAGCAGACTGCCTGATTATTTATCTCGCGACATTGACTATTTGGACCGCAAGGCGTTGGTCTACATGGGTTGCTCGGCTCCAAATTTACAGCTGCATCGAAAAAAATACATGAATATAATATAAAGAACAGATTGCTTACATTTCTATAAAGAAAAACTTACGTTCAGTGTAAGAAGAGCAATATCTGAATGGATCTCCGGTGAAACCATATCGGCAGTTACACGATGGTAAATGATTAACTACTTGACAGTCTGCATTTTGTCCGCATGTCCCCGGGCACGGATCTTGACATTTGTTTCTGACACAGGCCAAATTGGACCTACAATCTGAGCTGATGATGCATTCCGGCCGACAGCCTTCATAAGGGTTGCCGAAATAGTCAAGCAGACATGTGCAAGATCCAGCGCCATGTTGTTCCCGACAGATGGCATTAGCACCACAAGGTGAAGGCATGCAGGGTGCAGTATGGTCTTCCACTGATGGTCTCTGCGGTTGCAATATGCATTGGGTGAATGGATCGCCGATATAGCCATTTGTACAGATGCACATTGGAGTATGGCTGACCACTCTGCACTCGGCATTCGCTCCGCAGGATCCCGGACAGGGATCTCTGCATTTCTGGTTGATGCAGGCCATATGACTGGTGCACTCGCTGTTACTGACACATTCTGGTCGGCAATTAGGAGGACTACCTATAAATTCTCTATGACACGAGCACGAAGGTGATTCTCCAATTATTCTGCATTCAGAGTTGGGTCCACAAGGTGACGGTTGGCAGGGGTCAACGCGCTGCGGAATATTTTCAGCTACAAAAAGCAAAATATAATGTCGTTAAATATCACGTCCCTACAGTGAGAGGTCATAATAATATGTATACTTACGTATGGGGTGACATCTGATAAAAGGGTCTCCGGTATATCTGGCTGGGCAAATACAAATTGGGTTGTGTTTGATGACTTCACATTTAGCACCAACGCCGCAAGAACCGGGACAAGGATCTACGCATTTCTGATTACTGCAAGCCTCATTCAGTGGACACTCTGAACTGACGATACATTCCGGTCGGCAAGTGGGTGGACTTCCAATATAACCAGGAACACAAGAACACACGGCTTGGCCATTTATTTGTCTGCATCGACTGTTAGGGCCACAAGGTGTTGGGTTACATGGATTTGTGACAACGGGTGTCAGTATTGGTCGACATTCAGCGAAAGCGTTGCCCGCCATTCCCGATGGACAACTACACATGGGCACATGGTTGTTTACGTCGCAGATTGCCCTTTGCCCGCAAGTTCCAGGACATGGATCGATGCATTTATTTTTCTGGCAGGCTTTATCTCTCGGGCAGTCTGAGCTGAGCACACATTCGGGTCGGCATTCAAAGTATGGATCGCCACGATATTCCGGTAAACATGTGCAGATACCATCTCTGCACTGAGAATTGGCACCGCAAGGTGATGGATTACATGGGTCTGTTTCTTGCGGTTCTGGAGCTGTTGATCAAAATATAATTTGTCTATATCATATGTAAGAGTATTAGGTAGTTTTGTGATCAAACGAAGATACTTACGAGGCGGTGGCTTCGGTTTACAGTTTGTAAATGGATCTCCGGTATATCCTTCAATGCAAGTACAAATGGGAACATGGTTGAGGACGCTACATTGAGTGTTCAATCCGCAGGATCCTGGGCAAGGGTCTCGACATTTCTCATTGATGCAAGACTGACTGCTGGGACACTCCGGATTGATGGTGCACTCGGGTTTGCAATTAGGAGGACTTCCGACGTAGGAGGAAAGACAGGAGCAGGACGGACCTCCTCCGATGACTCGGCATTGCGAGTATAGACCACAAGGAGAGGGTACACAAAGATCTCTGGGTGGCTCTACGTGCACAGCTGCTGTTGGAGCTAAAATAAAACATCAGTACATAAAATTGAATTTTACAAACAATTGATATTTCTTGTAAATATTTCTTACGTGGCACTTGATAGCATCTCGTGAATGGATCTCCCGTGAAACCAGGTTGGCAAATGCAGATCGGACTATGATTTTTAACATGGCATTGAGTGTTTAACCCACATGGACCAGGACATGGGTTCGAACATTTTTGGTTTAAGCAAACTTTGTTATTTGAGCACTCGGAGCTGACCACACATTCTGGCCGACAACCTGGTGGCAAGCCGACATATTCCGGTAGACAGGAGCAGACTGCCTGGTTATTTATCACACGACATTGACTGTTTGGACCGCAGGGCGATGGTCTGCATAGGTTGGTAGGTTCCACATTTACAGCTGCATTAAAAAAAACACGTTGTTGATATTCTTTAAAAATATGTATCTTTCATACCTATCAATTATCACTTACGTTCGGCGTAATGCGAGCAATATCTGAACGGATCTCCAGTGAATCCGTATTGGCAGGTACATGATGGTAAATGATTGACTACTTGACAGTCCGCATTTTGTCCACATGTCCCCGGACACGGGTCTTGACATTTATTTCTGACACAGGCCAAATTGGATCTGCAATCCGAGCTGATGACACATTCCGGCCGACAGCCTTCATAAGGATTGCCAAAATATTCAGGCAGACACGTGCAAGACCCTGCGCCATGTTGTTCTCGACAAATAGCATTAGCGCCACAAGGTGAAGGCATACAGGGTGCAGCATGGTCTTCCACTGGTGGTCTCTGCGGTTGCAATGTGCATTGCGTGAATGGATCGCCGATATATCCATTTGTACAAATACACATTGGAGTGTGGCTGACCACTCTGCACTCGGCATTCGCTCCGCAGGATCCCGGACAGGGATCTCTGCATTTCTGATCAATGCAAGCCATATGACTGACACACTCGCTGTTGCTGACGCATTCTGGTCGGCAATTAGGAGGACTACCTATAAATTCTCTATGGCACGAGCACGAAGGTGATTCTCCGACTATTCTGCATTCAGCGTTGGGTCCACAAGGTGACGGTTGGCAGGGGTCAACGCGCGGCGGAATATTTTCAGCTACAAAAACCAAAATATAATGTCGTTAAATATCACGTCCCTACAATGAGAGGTCATAATAATATGTAGACTTACGTATGGGGTGACATCTGATAAAAGGGTCTCCGGTATATCTGGCTGGGCAAATACATATTGGGTTGTGTTTGATGACTTCACATTTAGCACCAACGCCGCAAGAACCGGGACAAGGATCTACGCATTTCTGATTACTGCAAGCCTCATTCAGTGGACACTCTGAACTGACGATACATTCCGGTCGGCAAGTGGGTGGACTTCCAATATAACCAGGAACACAAGAACACACGGCTTGGCCATTTATTTGTCTGCATCGACTGTTAGGGCCACAAGGTGTTGGGTTACATGGATTTGTGACAACGGGTGTCAGTATTGGTCGACATTCAGCGAAAGCGTTGCCCGCCATTCCCGATGGACAACTACACATGGGCACATGGTTGTTTACGTCGCAGATTGCCCTTTGCCCGCAAGTTCCAGGACATGGATCGATGCATTTATTTTTCTGGCAGGCTTTATCTCTCGGGCAGTCTGAGCTGAGCACACATTCGGGTCGGCATTCAAAGTATGGATCGCCACGATATTCCGGTAAACATGTGCAGATACCATCTCTGCACTGAGAATTGGCACCGCAAGGTGATGGATTACATGGGTCTGTTTCTTGCGGTTCTGGAGCTGTTGATCAAAATATAATTTGTCTATATCATATGTAAGAGTATTAGGTAGTTTTGTGATCAAACGAAGATACTTACGAGGCGGTGGCTTCGGTTTACAGTTTGTAAATGGATCTCCGGTATATCCTTCAATGCAAGTACAAATGGGAACATGGTTGAGGACGCTACATTGAGTGTTCAATCCGCAGGATCCTGGGCAAGGGTCTCGACATTTCTCATTGATGCAAGACTGACTGCTGGGACACTCCGGATTGATGGTGCACTCGGGTTTGCAATTAGGAGGACTTCCGACGTAGGAGGAAAGACAGGAGCAGGACGGACCTCCTCCGATGACTCGGCATTGCGAGTATAGACCACAAGGAGAGGGTACACAAAGATCTCTGGGTGGCTCTACGTGCACAGCTGCTGTTGGAGCTAAAATAAAACATCAGTACATAAAATTGAATTTTACAAACAATTGATATTTCTTGTAAATATTTCTTACGTGGCACTTGATAGCATCTCGTGAATGGATCTCCCGTGAAACCAGGTTGGCAAATGCAGATCGGACTATGATTTTTAACATCGCATCGAGTGTTCAGACCACACGGACCAGGACAAGGGTTTGAGCACTTCTGGTTGAAGCAAGCTTTGTTATTTGAGCACTCGGAGCTAACCACACATTCTGGTCGACATCCCGGCGGTGAACCCATATATTCTGGTAAACAGGAGCAGACTGCCTGGTTATTTATCTCGCGACATTGGCTGTTTGGACCGCAAGGCGTTGGTCTGCATGGGTTAATCGGTTCCACATTTACAGCTGCATTAACAAAAAACACATTATATAAATGTATTAAAATTGATGGCATAAATGACTACTTACGTTCAACATAAGGAGAGCAATATCTGAACGGATCTCCGGTGAAACCATATCGGCAGTTACACGATGGTAAATGGTTGACTACTTGACAGTCTGCATTTTGTCCGCATGTCCCTGGGCACGGGTCTTGACATTTGTTCCTGACACAGGCCAAATTTGACCCGCAATCTGAGCTGATGACGCATTCCGGCCGACAGCCTTCATAAGGGTTGCCAAAATAGTCAGGCAAGCACGTACATGATCCAGCGCGATGTTGTTCCCGACATACGGCATTAGCGCCACAAGGTGAAGGCATGCAGGGTGCAGTATGGTCTTCCACTGGTGGTCTTTGCGGTTTCGATGTGCATTGAGTGAATGGATCTCCGATATAACCAATTACACAAATGCACATTGGAGTGTGGCTGACCACTCTGCATTCGGTATTCGCTCCGCAAGATCCTGGACAGGGATCTTTGCATTTTTGGTTGATGCAGGCCATATGGCTGGCGCACTCGCTGTTACTGACGCATTCTGGTCGGCAATTAGGAGGGGTGCCTACAAATTCTCTATGACATGAGCATGAAGGCGATTCTCCTAGTACCCTGCATACCGCGTTTGATCCACAGGGTGATGGTTGGCAGGGATCAACGCGATCCGGAATATTTTCAGCTGCAATGCAAAATAAAATCTTTTAAATATCATGCCCCTGTTAAAATAAATAACCTTTAGACTTACGTATCGGGTGACATCTGATAAATGGATCACCGGTATATCTGGCTGGACAGCTGCATATTGGGTTATGATTAATGACCTCGCATTTGGCTCCTACGCCGCAGGTACCAGGGCAGGGATTGATGCATTTTTGATTGCTGCATGCTTCGTTTAAAGAACACTCCGAACTGATAGCGCATTCAGGTCTGCAAGTGGGTGGAGATCCTCGGAAACCGGGTATACAAGAGCAGACGGATTGTCCGTTTACCTCCCTGCATTGACTGTTAGGTCCACAAGGAGTTGGGTTGCACGGGTGACTTGTGGACGGCGCTAAATTGATATTTGAAGGGTATTATTACAAATTGGATATTATTATTTATGGTTATATTGGGAGTGCAAACCTGTTATTGGGCGACAATCTAGAAATGCGCTTCCTGACATTCCGGAAGGACAGCTACACATCGGAATGTGGTTAATAACATCGCAAACAGCATTTTGAGCACAGGTGCCTGGGCATGGATCTGAACATCTATTTCTGACGCAGGCTTTATTTCTTGGACAGTCTGAACTCATGACACATTCAGGTCTGCATCCAAAATAAGGATCCCCACTGTATTCAGCAATGCAGCTGCAAATTCCATCTTTACAGTTAGTATTCGAACCGCACGCTGAGGGATTGCATGGATCTGTTTGTTGTGGTTCGGTCGCTGAAACAGTTTTATATAATATAGTTATTGCGATTCTATGCTATTATATACTTTTAAATAAAACTTACGAGGCGGGGGCTTAACTTGACAGTATGTAAAGGGATCTCCCGTGTAGCCATCGGGACAAATGCATATTGGTATATGATTGATGACACTGCAACGAGAATTTTGACCGCACGATCCCAAGCATGGGTTTTTACATCTTTGATTTATGCAGGCCATATTAATCGCGCACTCTGAATTGATAATGCACTCTGGCCTACAGTTTGGCGGAGCGCCCGTGAACTGTGGCAAGCAAGAGCATGAAGGCGTTCCACCCGTATTTCTACACTGTGAATTGGGACCGCACGGGGATGGGAAGCAAGAGTCCCTATTCTGTTCCGCTTCGACGGGCTGAGTAGGAGCTAAAATGCGAATATTTAATTAGTAATTGATGGAAAGCTTCATATTTGCAGTTTAATTTGACTTACGCGGTAGCTGATAACATCTGGTGAATGGATCGCCAGTATAGCCGTACTGACATGCGCAGATTGGGCTATGATTGTTCACGTGACATTGGGCTTTGTATCCGCAAGGGCCAGGGCACGGGTTCGTGCACTTCTGGTTGAAGCATGCTTTGTTAGCAAGACACTCGGAGCTCACGACGCACTCGGGGCGACACCTAGGCGGCGAGCCCGAGTACTCGGGTAAACAGGAGCATGTCGCCTGGCCATTGATCTCCCTACATTGACTGTTCGCGCCGCAAGGAGACGGGTGGCAAGGGTTGGTCTTAACGATTACATCTTCAACTAGAATAAGAATACATTTATTTCCAAAAAAAGATGCTTAAAAAGGTGATACACATAGTCTACCTAACTAGGCCGAAGCCTGGTCTAAGGTAGATTCAACTAGGCCGACTAAACAAGTTGAATTGTGCGCACACTTATAAAAGTAATATAACTAAGAAATACAATATCTATATAATAGCTCTAATAAATAAGCAGTTTGTATCTCGAGTGTTTTCTTACGAAATTAACTGAAATGATAAATTTCCTTAATACGACAGGCGAGTTGACACAATACGGTAAACTGATATGCGAGTTGTAGTGGGCCAGGTAAGAGTACATACAATATTGTGCAAATTAATGGAATCATCCTGATTTGTTAGATTTTTTGCATATTGCAACACTGTAATGTCACTTGCCAGGTGTTAAAGCATTAAAAACATAACCTATAATTATCTGACTGCTGTTAGAAGTTGATATTTGGAAAGTTTTTGATGTTTTATAATTCAAAGCTGTATATTCAGTAATTAGTGAGTTTGTGTAGTAGAACTTTCATGATGGATATCACACCGAGGAAACGCGAAAAGATTGTCACATCGAGTGAACATACGTCTATGTCGCAAAGAGTCATTGATAGTGAGTGTGGAGCAAGTCAAGGAGTAGTAAGCAAGATTTTGAAGCGTAAATGGGACACGAGATCAGCTGAAGTGAAGAAATCGGGCAACTGTGGAAGAAAAAGGAAGACGACACCGAGAAATGATAGTTTTTTACTTCGAAATAGCAAGTTGAACCCAAGAAAAACAAGTCACGACCAGCAACAAGACTTAGCAGCATCAGGCGTAGCAATACATGACTCAACTGTCCGTAGAAGACTTTTGGAATCTGGCCGGAGGGCTATTCGACCACAAAAAATCAAATTCTCACTGACCGCATGAAAAAACAGAGGTTGTTCTGGGCCAGAAAATACTCCAACTGGACTGCATAAGACTGGAAAAAGGTCTTATTTACAGATGAAATTCACTTCATAGTTCAGGGATAGCGGTCGAAACGTTAGGAGGTCTCAAAACGAACCACTGACTCCAGCTCATATTGACCAATCTGTGAAACCTCCAGTCAAAAAAATGTTTTAGGGGTGTTTTTCATACATGGGGATTGGATCTTTGGTACCAATCGATGGT
>JAOPUG010000215.1:4107265-4121127 GCA_027564375.1 Micropterix facetella
ATAAACATTGACGATTAAACGAAAATTGTGTGTTTTATTTAATAATTCCCGGTACTTTTTAGACAGAGTAGTATATATAAATACTCTTTGCATTAGATATTCCGTTTATTGAGGATGGTTTCACATGGGAATTTTACACGGTAAGGCAAATTAACTCGGGTGAAACCGCGGGGCGTCCGCTAGTAAAAAATGAAAGGTAACCAACATAATATTCAACTTGTGATAAGGATACTAAATATAGAGAGGAAACATATTTTGGAGCAATCGGATAATCTATTTATCGACATTTATAAATAAATACTATTCAAATTGGAATAGTGGTCTATTATTACCTGGTAATTCACATTTGATGAAGGGATCGCCGGTGGTTGGCGGCGGGCACGAGCATACCGGACTATGGTTGAGTACGCGACATTGCGCGCTCAGTCCGCAGGTGCCGGGGCAAGGATCCACGCACAATCGATTCACGCACGCTAACTCCGAGGGGCACTCGTTAGACAACGAACACTCCGGTCTACAAGAGGGCGGCGTCCCGATTCGACCAAGAAGACAAGCGCAGGCTGCAGAGCCACCTTCCACTCGACATATCGAGTGAGGACCGCAGGGTGATGGAGCACACGGGTCTCGCGGTTCAGCTATGACATTAATAATTTAAACATAATATTATTCTAGTGTTACATTTAATTCAGCTCATCTTTAAGAAGAAAACCTTACGTATGATGATGGGACGTCGGCAGACTGTGAATGCATCTCCAGTGAAACCGGGGGCACACGAGCAGACTGGTACGTGATTGATAACTGTGCATTCGGCGTCGGTGCCACAAATACCGCGGCATGGGTTTCGGCAGTGTTTGTTGACGCAAGCCAGGAGGGACGGACAGTCCGCGTTGATTGTGCATTCGGGTCGACATCCGCCGGCGTAAGGGTTACCAATATTCGGAGGGATGCAGCTGCAGCGAGCCGCACCTTCCATTTCCATACACTGAGCGTTCTCTCCGCAAGGCGAAGGATTACAGGGTTCAGGCTTGGCTTCGACGGACTGCGGCTCGCATCCAATGAACGCATCTCCGCGGTAGCCGGACAAGCACGTGCAGAATGGAGTGTGGTTCACGACGTCGCATTTAGCATTACTTCCGCAGCTTGCTTCGCAGGGATCGCGGCACTTTTGCCGTATGCAAGCTTTATCAACGGGACACTCTTGACTTATGACGCATTCCGGTTTACAATATGGCGGCGTTCCGACGTAGTCTGCCGTGCAAGAGCAAACCGGATGATTTTCGGTCAGCTGGCAAACGGAATTGGGACCGCATGGCGAAGGCACGCAGGGATTCCTGGGGGATTTATCGATCGGCTCGACTACTTCGTAGCAGGCGACAAAAGGATCCCCGGAATATCCTGGAGCGCAGCCGCATATCGGATTATGATTGATCACGATGCACAGAGCACCAGCTCCGCAGCTACCCTGGCATGGATCTTTACAGCGTTGATTGATGCAAGATTGAGTCTGGCCGCATTCCGAGCTGACGACGCATTCCGGCCTGCATGTCGGAGCTACTCCTCGATATCCCGGTAAACAGGAGCATGTTGCGAATCCATTAGCAGAAACCAAACATTTACTGAAGGGTCCGCAGGGCGATGGATCACAAGGATTTATTGGTGGCTCGTGTGTGATAGGCGGTGGATTGACAGCCTGCTGGCAGGATACGAAAGCATCTCCGACATATTGCTCAGGGCAGTAGCATACGGGATAATGGTTAATCACCGCGCAGATGGCTCCCACGCCGCAAACTCCTCTGCAGGGATTTTCGCATTTGTTACTAATGCACGATTTTTCCATTGGGCAATCGTTGTTGAGGACGCATTCGGGGCGGCAAGCGACGAGAGGATCTCCATAAAAATTCTCGCGGCATACGCAAGAGAATACTCCACCGTGGTCGATACAGTCCGCGTTAGAACCACACTGAATATCGTTGCATCTCGGCCTCTCGATCACAATAGGATCTGAAACAAAAAAAAAACAATATAGGTTTATTTTTATATAAATATAATAGTTAAAATATGCACATCAACAATACAGTCAATGGGTACGAAACATAGGTCAAAGGTTTTGTATAGTCGTTATCCTATATTTCAACTACTAATAATAATTTAAATACTTACGTCCAATCGGGATAGCGCAGTGTGCGTACGGATTTCCTTCCAATCCATCGGGGCACCGACAAACAGGATTATGATAATATACTTGGCAGATGGCATTGACGCCGCAAGAGCCGGGGCAGGGATCTTCACATCTGTATTGCAGGCAGGATTTGTCGAAAGGACAATCTGAGTTCATGATGCATTCTGGCCTGCAGGCTGGATCGTTCTCGCTGCCCGGGTAGGCGCAGTAATCACACACGGCAATGCCATTATTATACGGATCGCACGACTGGTCTGGAGAACACGGGCTTGGATGACAAATGGCAGTTTCATTGACTACTGGTGAAATTACAGCTGTAAATTAAATACCGGTCATTAGGTAATGGTAGATTAACTAGTATGTATATTAGAATAGTGGTGATTTTATGACTTACGTCTGGGTATGCAATGATATAAAGCATCTCCAGTGTAGCCGTCGGGGCAGATGCACGAAGACGTATGATCGAACGTTTTACATAGAGCGTTCAATCCGCAAATATTTGATTGCTGACAAGGGTCCACGCAGTGTCGATTGACGCAAGCCTTGTCGCTTGCACAATCCGAATTTATGACGCACTCTGGATGACATCCGGTCTCGGAGTTCCCGTAAAAGCCATCCATGCAGGAGCAAATGGCCTCTTCGCCGGCCACCTGGCACATCGTATTATCCCCGCAAGGATTCGGAGTGCAAGGGTTGGTCTCTTCCGGTGGTGGCAGACAGCAGATGAGAGGATTCCCGATGAGACCAACGCCGCACGAGCAGATCGGGTGGTGAATATCGACGTGGCAGAGAGCATTGATGCCGCAGGCACCGGGACATGGATCCCTGCACCGGTATCCAAGACAGGCTCTACTATTAGGGCATTCGTCGTCTACTTGGCACTCATGCGACCGACATCCTTCCAAGCTGGTGGGATTACCACGAGTTCCTTGAAGGCAAGCGCATAATGCTTGCCCTTGCGAATCTACCGAGCAAAGAGCGTTGGGACCGCATGGATTTGGGTAACACGGGTTATGTGTTTGAATTTTACAAGCTGAGTACGGGTCGCCCACAAATCCATAGCTACACAAACACAACTCGCGGTTATCGTTTACGTAGCAGTCTGCGTTCTTTCCACATGGTCCAGGCGAACATAGAATTTCCACTTGTACCGGTTCTGCGCAACTTCTATAAGGATTGCCCACTGTCAAATCTGGGCAGTAACAAACGGGGTTCCTGCTGGGGTCACACCGTGCCCCGATACCGCACGGGTTTGGATCACAGGGATTTTTCGGTTCGACGCAACCGCGCACAGTATTCGGACTTTCTAAATATCCAGGCAGACAAGTGCACTTAGCAAGGCCGTTGTTGAGCATGGAACACTGCGTATTCGGACCGCATGGGGATGGGTTGCAAGGGTTGGATGGCAGAACGCAAGGAATTCTCGGTGGGTTTCCTTCGTATTCCGGTAGGCAGAAGCATACAGATTTTCGTCCGACGATGCGGCATCCTGAATTCGGCCCGCAAGGATTTGGTTCACATTTATCTCCTTCTGGAACTGCAAATAAAATATATGTAATCAGTGTAATCTCAATTTTTTCTACCTCATGGATTTAATTTACTTACTGCAATTTTTGAAAGGATTTCCTGTTAATCCCTTGGGACAGTAACAAATGGGGTTACCGTTGTCGATTTCACACATGGCGTTTGTTCCGCAAGGGTTCGGAATACAAGGATTGACTGGTGGTTGACAGCCAACACGCGCGTCTCCCGTATAGCCTGGTAAGCATCGGCAATAGGCCACGTGTCGGACCACTTCGCACACTGCATTCAGACCGCACTGACAAGGAGATATGCAGTTTCCATGTATGCACGATTCAGTAACTGGGCATTCTGTATCAGAACGGCATCCTTGAACTGAAATATACAATTGTATTAAATAATGTACATATTATGAAAACAGCTTATGTGATGTTAGTGCAAGCTTACCTAGCGAGCATTCAACGTAGGGATTCCCTACAGAACCTGGGTGACATTTGCATTCGATTCCGTGATTTGCTGGTAAGCATTCAGCATTTTCTCCACAAGAATCTTCTTGGCAGGGACTTATACAAATTCTATTCAGCCTGTCGCACAGCAATTCCGGCGGACAATCTTCATTATATTGGCATATTGGCTGATAGTTAATTACTAAAAAATAATAATAATTATAAATATATAGTTTTTCTAATATGAAGTTGGCTTTAGTAAGATGCGTTAGTTTACCTGGAACACATCCAACGTATCCGTTGCCTTGATAACCTTCCGCGCAGCTGCAATCCGATCCATGGTTTGTGTTGACGCAGACAGCGTTCTCTGCGCAGGGGTTGTTCAGATCGCAAGGCCGTTGGCATACTCGACTTATGCAAGATTCTGTCAGTTCGCATTCCTCGTTACTATCACATCCCACTAAATGAACATATCAATGAATGATTTATAATGTGGCGTATTTATTGCAGGTATTTTTTAGAGTTATTTAAACTTGTGACTTTATAAATTGTGACCAGTTCTATAAGACCAGTTCTTTTCAGCTGGACGATAAGAAGTTGTAAAATTATATGAATTTTATTCATCGCTCGAATGTTAGCTTTAACCAAATCACAATCGCGATATAAAAAAATGAAAAAAAAAGTTATTGGCAAAGCTCGCGCTCTTCGTCGTTGTAATAAGTAACTGAATTAATTGCTACAAGTCTTTTCAATCAAAATTGCGTTTAGTTCTAATGGGTCAAATCAATAATTATTACAGACAACCCCAATAGATTTATCTGGTAAATGGTAAAATTTTATCTGTGCTATTAAGTTTGTTAAAAGTGCAGAGTGTTAGTCTTACGTGATTTAGTGGGAGTACACTTGACTGCCGGGTTGCCTTCGTGGCCTTGGGGACAGGTGCAGACGGGTCGATGCATCTTGGCTTGGCACTTGGCGGCGATGCCGCACGCGTTAGCAAACTCGCATGGATACTGACACAGGCCCATGTAGCACGCTTCCGTGTCGATGCAGTCCGCGTCCGACTGGCATGGTTCGCGCGCCTTCGACGATCCATGTGGTTCTAGCGTTTAAAGGCGTTTACGTGGGCAAATGTTAAAAGTCAGTACATAGGTGCAACAATCCAACACACGGTGATTTAAACATATTATATATACATTCGGTTAGAAAATTATTTAACGTCTCTGTAAAAACAAACTATCATACAGCATGCGGCCGAGTTTAGTCCATTCTAGTTATGGCACAAATATCCAATTCAATATGTACAATTATGCACAATTTCGGTAATTTTATCGACGAATATGTACACGGACACTATAAGTTCCTATCTTTATATCTATCTTTACAATATGATCGACGAGGATAAAAAGTGTTCGCTGGGTTACCTGAAGGCGTCGAAGTTTGAGTCGCATCGGTGATGTGTGGCTCCGTAGCACCGGCACCGGCGCAATGCGTGGCATTTGAAATCCCCATACATGCATCCGAGCAAACACCGCCCTTGCAAACCTCCGACGACGAGCAATCATTGTCATTCGAACATGTTTCTAGGTTAGTAATGGATGTGACTAAAGGCGAGTCAGTGTTAGATGTTAGCGTACTGAAGGTTGTATAGAATTCAGTCGTTTCTTTGTCTGTTTCCGTTGTTGTAAACTGATTCAAGTCAATGTCGTTCGACCGCTCTTCGGACTCTAAATCTGAATTCGGTGCGTATATCGTTGGAGTAGGATGATTAACGATGTATTCATAAGTACTCAAATTTGGATTGGTTATTGTTGTCAATGTTGTAGGACGCTCAGCTGTTATTTCTTGGGTGGTATGTGCATATATGTCATTAATAGTACTTTTCACTGATTCCACATTATCAGAAGTAGAATCAGTGTTATAAATCAGCGGTGTAGTTTCTGAAATAACCAGAGTGGTTTCTTCTGATTTTGTTGAAATAGCCTTCACTGATGTACCTGGTAATGTAGATTCAGTAGCAAAGGGTTTATCTTCCGTTGTAGGATATTTTTTATTGGTCAGTGTGGTAGATTCCATGTAATCTATAGTTGATTCCATAAATTGTGTAGAAGTTGTAATGTCATTAGTGGGGGTATTTATTTTTGACATTTCCGTTGCTCTTACATTTGTTGTTACTGTGGATGATGCTTCATGTTCTGTGGAAAATGTTGTTGATGCGATAGTAGTCTCTACAGTACTTTCTGCAATTTTGTCGCCAGGATAATGAGTAGTGGCATTAGGAGATATTGTTGGATTTGTTGATATATCTAA
Source organism: Micropterix facetella (assembly GCA_027564375.1). Taxonomy (NCBI): domain Eukaryota; kingdom Metazoa; phylum Arthropoda; class Insecta; order Lepidoptera; family Micropterigidae; genus Micropterix; species Micropterix facetella. The sequence continues at coordinate 4,113,722 of JAOPUG010000215.1, forward strand.
ATTTTCTGTCATTGCAGTATCATATTCACTAGATATAGTTGCAGGAGTTGACATTGTTATTTCGGGAAGTTTTGCTACCGATAAATCCTTTGTGGTTTTGGTTTCATATTCAAAGAAACCTCTTGTTGACGCGATAGTTGTTTCTATAGTACTTTTTAGGAGTTCACTACCGGGAGTACTTGAAGCGATATTAGTAGAAATTGGTTCAGTAAAGAAATCTAAATTATCTCTTGTTGTAGTAATATATTCTTCGGTTGAATCAATTGTGGGCGAGATAGTGGTTTCTACTGTACTTTCTGCCAATTTCCTTCTAGGAGTACTGGTGGTGGTATATTTGGGAATTGTTAGAGTTGATAAATCTAAATGTTCCGTGGTTGTAGTATTATATTCCATAGACAGAGGTGTAGAAGTTGTAATTTCAGGAAGTTTTTCTACAGATAATTCCTCCGTAGTTTTTGTCTCATATTCATTAAAACCTAATGTTGACCCGATAGTGGTTTCTACAGTAGTTTTTGTAAATTTACTGCGTGGAGTAAGAGTAGTTATATCAGTAGGAATTGATTTAGTCGACAAGTCTAAATTATCAGTGGTTTTGTTATTATATTCTGTTATAGAACCTATTGCGGATGCGATAGTGGTCTCTATAGTACTTTCTGAAATTGTAATGCCGGCAGTACTTGTGAAACTATCGTTAGGAATTGGTTTATTTGATAAATCTAAATTTTCTGTAGTTGCAGTATTATATATCATCGATAAAGTTGTACCGGTTGAAGTTGTAATTTCAGGAAGTATTTCTACAGATAAATTATTTGTGGTTTTTGTCTCATATTTAGTGGAATCTAATGTTGACCCAATAGTGGTTTCTATAGTAGTATCTGTAAATATACTGCGTGGAGTAATAGTAGTTGTATCAGTATGAATTGGTGTATTTGAAATATCTAAATTATCAGTGATTTCGCTATTATATACTGTTATGGAACCTGTCATGGACGCGATAGTAGAGTCTATAGTACTTTGTACAATTTTACTACCGGGAGTACTTGTAATATTATCGTTGGGAATTGGTTTAGTTGATAAATGTACATTTTCTGTGGTTGCAGTATTATATCCATTCGATATAGTTGTAGGGATTGAAGTTGTAGTTTCAGGAAGTTTTTCTACAGATAAATCCTTTGTTGCATTTGTATCATATTCAGTGGAACATAAGGTTGACCCTATAATTGTTGGTATAGTCGTTTCTGTGAATATACCGCTTGGAGTATTAGTAGTTATAACAGTAGGAATTGGTTTAGTTGATAAATCTAAATTATCAGTGGTTTTGGTATTGTATTCTGTTATGGAGCGTATTGTGGACACAGGAGTGGTCTCTATAGTACTTTCTACAATTTTACTGCCGGGAGTACTTGTAGTAGTATCATTAGGAATTGTTTTAGTCGATACATCTACATTTTTCGTGATTGCTGTATTATATTCCGTCGATATAGTTATAGGGATTGACGTTGTAGTTTCAGGGGGCTTTTCTACAGATAAATTCTTTGTAATTTTTGTGTCATATTCAGTGGAGCCTAAGGTTGACCGGGTGGTTTGTATAGTCGATTCTGGAAATAGTTTGCCTGGAGTAATAATAGTTATATTAGTAGGAATTGGTTTACTTGATAAATCTAAATTATTAGTGGATTTGGTAGTATATTCTGTTATGGAACCTATTGTGGATGCGATAGTAGTCTCCATAGTAATTTCTGCAATTTTATTGCCGGGACTGCTTGTGATAGTATCTTCGGGAATCAGTTTAGTTGATACATCTAAGTTTTCTGTGATTGCAGTAAATTCCGTCGTAATAGTTGTAGGGGTTGAAGTTGTAGTTTCAGGAAGTTTTTCTACAGACAAATCCTGTGTGGTTTTCATCTCATATTCAGTGATACCTAATGTTGATCCGATAGTAGTTTCAGGAAGTTTTTCTACCGACAAATCCTTTGTAGTTTTCGTCTCAAATTCGATGAAACCTATTGTTGATGCATCAGTGGTTTCTAGAGTACTTTCTGCATTATTACTGTCTGGAGTAATAGTTGTATCACTAGGAATCGATTTAGTAAATAAATCTGAATTCTCTTTAGTTCTAGTAGTATATTCTGATATGGAACCTACTGTTGACAGTATAGTGGTTTCTACGGTACTTTCTGGAAATTTACTGCCTAGAGTAATAGTAGTTGGAATGACTTTAGTTGACAAATCTAAATTATCAGTAGTTTTGGTATTATATTCTGTTATGGAACCTACTGTAGACGCGATAGTCATTTCTATAGTAGTTTCTGCAATTTTAATTCCGGAAATACTTGTGGTGGTATTGTTGGGAACAGATTCAGTCGATAAGTTTAAGTTTTCTATGGTTAAAATATTATATTCCGTAGATAGTGTTATAGGGGTTGAAGTTGTAGTTTCAGGAAGTTTTTCTACAGATAAATCTTTTGAGGTCACTGTTTCATATTCAGTGGACCTTAATGTTGATCCAATAGTGGTTTCTACAGTAATATCTGTAAATATACTGCCTGGAGAAATAGTAGTTGTAACAGTAGGAATTGGTTTAATGGACAAATCTAAATTATCACTGCTGTTGGTATGATATTCTGTTTTGGAACCTATTGTGGATGCAATAGTGGTCTCTATAAAAGTTTCTGTAATTTTACTGCCGGAATTACTTGTGGTAGTATCGTTGAGAATTGGTTTAGTTGATGAATCCAACTTTTCTGTGGTTGCATCATTATATTCCGTCAATATAGCTGTAGGGATTGAAGTTGTAGTTTCAGGATGTTTTTCTACGGATAAATCCTCTATGGTTTTTGATTCATATTCAGTGGAACCTAATGCTGACCTGATAGTAGTTTCTATAGTAGTTTCTGTAAATATACTGCCTGGAGTATTAGTAGTTGTATCAGTAGGAATTGGTTTAGGTGACAAATCTAAATTATCAGTCATTTTGGTATTATGTTCTATTATAGAACTGTTTGTGGATGCGACAGTAGTTTCTACAGTACTTTCTGCAAAATTACTGGCGGAAGTAATAGTAGTTGTATCAGTGGAAATTGATTTAGTTGATAAATCTAAATTATTGGTTGTGGCAGTATTATATTCGATTGTGGAAACGATTGTGGACATGATAGTAGTATCAACAGTTTCTGATAATATATTACCAGGAGTACCAGTGGTAGTATCAATAGGAATTGCTTTAGTTGAAAAATCTAAATTATCTGTTGTTGTAGTATTACATTCCGTAGTGGATCCTATTATTGATATAATAGTAGTTTCTACAGTACTTTCTGTCAATTTACTACTGGGAGTACTAGTGTCAGTATCAGTAGGAATTGGTTTAGTTGATAACTCTAAATTACCTATTGTAGTATTATATTCTGTCATGGAATCGAATGTGGACGCGAAAGTCGTTTCTACACTTTCTTTGAATTTATGGCTAAGAGTACTACTGATCGTATTAGTGGGAATTGGTTTAGTTGAGAAATTTAATTTTTCTGTGGTTTGAGTAGTATCGGTTTCTACAGAACTTTCTGGAAATTTGCTACTGGGAGTACTAATTGAGTCATCAGTAAGTTTAGTAACAGTTGATAAATCTAATGTATCTATGGTTACAGTATTATATTCCATTGTAGAACTTGTCATTGATGCGATAGTAGTTTCTACAGTACTGTCTACTAATTTACTGCCGGTAGTACTAGTGGTGATATCAGTCGGGCTTGGATTGTTTGATAAATCTAAATTGTTTGTCGTAATATTATTATATTCCGTGGTAGATTCTATCGTTGGCAAAATATTGATCTCTACAGTACTTTCTGCAAAATTACTGCCCGGAGTAGTAGTTGCATCAGTAGGGATTGGTTTAGTTAATAAATCTATGTTACTTATTCTGATAGTATTATATTTCGCTGTGGAACCGATTGTGGATGCCATAACAGTTTCATCAGTTTCTGCGGATTTGCTATCGGGAGTACCACTGGTGGCATCAGAAGGATTTTGTTTAGTAGAAAAATCTAAATTATATGTTGTTATAGTATTATCATCCGTGGTAAATCCTACCTTTGCAGTGGTTTCTGCAAATTTTCTACCGGGAGTACTAGTAGTGGTTTCAGTAGGGATAATTTTAGTTGAAAAATCTAAATTACCGGTGATTGAAGTATTATATTCTGTCGTGGAACCCATTATCGACTCGATATTGGTTTCTAAAGTTTCTGCGAATTTAGTACCGGGAGTACTAAGGGTATCCGTGGGAATTGGTTCAGTTGATAAATATAATTTATCTGTATTTAGAGTACTAAATTCCGTTGTGGAAACTGGCATTGATGCAATAGTAGTTTCTACAGTACTTTCTGCGAATTTGCTGCCGGAAGTAATAGTGGTGATTTTAGAGGAAATTGCTTTAGTCGAAATATCTGAAATATCTGTGGTTATAGAATTATATTCCGTTGTGGAACCGAATGTGGGTGCAACAGTCGTTTCTACAGTTTCTGCGAAATTAATACCGGGAGTATTACCTATGTTAACAGTGGGAATTGGTTTAGTTAATAAATCTATTTTATCTGTAGTTGGAGTATTAAATTCCGCTGTAGAAACTGTCGTTGTTGTGATAGTAGTTTCTACAGTACTTTCTGCGAAATTGCTGCCGGAAGTGATAGTGCTGGTTTCAGAAATTGGCTGAGTGGAAAACTCTGAATTATCTGTGGTTATAGTAATATATTCCATTGTAGAACTGAATGTGGGCGTGGTAGTCGTTTCTACAGTTTCTGCAAATTTACTACCTGGAATATTAACGGTGGTATCAGTAGGAAATGGTTTAGTTGATAAATCTATTTTATCTGTGATTAAATTGTTATATTCCTTAGGTGGAGCTGTAGTAGGGATTGAAGCTGTAGTTGGAGGAAAATTTTCTATTGATAGGTCCATTGTGGTTTTGCTTTCATATTTAGTGGTCCCTGCCTTTGTATGTATTGTCATTTCTGTAGTGAAATCTACGTCTGTATTCCCTTTTGTACTTTCTATTGGTATTAAGAGTGTAGGAACAGTTAGGTCTACAGATGTAAGATTAGTAGTTTTTATATTCAGACCAGTTATAGATTTATTTTCTTGAATTGGATTATTCGTTTTATACTGTAAATCATCTATCGGTGCAGTTTCATATTGAGTGGACTGTGGATGCGATTGGGTAAATCTTGTTTCATGCATAGTTTTAAATGTAGATTCATCATAAGTTGTGGAAAGTGTCATGTAGGTTTTATTATCGTCAATAGTTTCTGTTGTAGAGGCAGGTATGATTGTTTTGTAATTTGAAACTGTCTCAAATGATGTGTTAGAAGTAGTTTTCGCTGTAGTTTCTTCAGCCTCAGAATAATATTCTGTCACGGAGCTAACAGTTGTGTCAAATAATTGTGTTGTTTTAGCTTCGCGAGTAATAGATTCCATAACCGTAGTATTTTTAGAGTAGCTAGATTCTACATTTATTTCTGTAGTGGTGTCTCCTTGTGTGATATTAGATGTTTGAAATGTCGTATTTTGAATGTCGTCTATGTCTATGTCAATATCAAATTCTTTTGGTTCTAGTTCATCATGTTTCAGTGTGGTGGCTATGCCAAAAGGTACAGTACTGCTTTTTAATGAGATTTCAGTCATGTCGGAGAAGTAAGTTGCTTCATTCGTCGATGCTGATGTTATAGTTGTCATGCCAGGCTCTTCCTCTGTTAAAGTGATCGGAATGGAGGGTTAAGGAAAGTGGAAATAAAAAAGGCAAGAAAACATATTGTTAGAATAATATTTACAATGCATATTTACAAGGCCTACTTTAAATAATTGGAATAAAATATTTAAAAAAGAACAAATAAAACCGTACATAAATATAAATCAAGCAATAATGTTATATACAAGATTTTTTTAAAGAAATATAGTAAATTAATATTATGGAAGGTGAGTGCATTGAATACACGGTTAGTACGGAAAAGCGGGTTAGAGAAAAGCGAATGCGATTGCTGTGCTCTCAGGTCCATGCTGAACACGCATTATCAACAATGCAGAACATACATACAGTGATTTTTTGACTAAAAATAAGATAGATGAAAGATAAGAAATCATAGTACCTTTATCATGGCTCTGATAAAGTTTGAAGGAGCAGTCGAACAGACGACGTTCACTTGTGTATTGCAAAGTCAAGGAAAAGACCGGGTCTGGCCCGTATCGCATGGCCCGGAAATAAAGAACGGAGAGTAAAGACGACAACACGTTTTGGGGCGCGCGAAGACCGTCAACTGTCGCGCTGATTGGACGGTAAGTGCCATAACGACTCGTTCTCACCGCCATACGCCTGCTTCGTTACTATTAGAAAGCTGCATTAATAATCGACACACAATCTCTGATAGATATAAACTGACGACCCAAAAAGAGACTGTTAATTTTAACTGTATTTAATAAATCTATATAGTTCATCCTGAACTCGAAACCGCGCTTACCTTGTACGCAAGCGCCTGTGATAGGGTCGCAGGTGGCGCCCTGTGGGCAATGTGCGCAGGCATCCACCACCATCACATCGGGCACTGTTAAAGTAAAAAAAACACCTTTCATCCACCGTCCAAACACATCATTTAAAATAACGGAATGGAAAAACAATAACCTTTGACGCAATCACATCCGTCACATGTTTGACTAGATCTACAATCCGCTGATGTCTGACACTGGCACACTGAAATCAACCAAATATGGTTCAAATAGATTTCTTTTTTTAAAACTTATATAAAATATAATTTACGTAATTTCTGATTTCTATGCCAACCTAACTAGGCTATGCCCGTACCAATTAGCCTTATTGATTTTGATATTTTAATAGCTAATTGTACATTGGTACCTACTGCATTTGGATATTTTAACGTTGTTGATAATGACCCAGTTTTATACTTTTTATATACTTTTGGAATACTTATATTAAAGTTATAGGTTTGTTTACAAAAAAACATACGATTAGCTTTCGGACAACGAAATTTTATAGTTTTGCGGCTATTGAAAGTTGTTCATTTGCAGCTTTTAAATTAAATTTGTCATATTTTACAAATGACCATTATCGACGTTGAAAATAAAACATTTCCAAACTTCCAAACATTGAAAGTTGATGGAATTAATGTTGCTGGAAGCTAATTTTCCATACATTTTTAATTAAATAAATGGTATCTATAACTTCAATATATTAGAAACGCACGGAGGATGAAAAAAACGTGATAAAACTACCTTAATGTACCTACGTAGATATGATAATTTATAAGATATTACAAATTTATTAATGGTAATTTGTGATAGATAATGTGATAATGAGTAATATGTGTTCTACTTCTTTAAGCCATATAAAAATACAATATAAATAAATG
>JAOPUG010000215.1:4131511-4150821 GCA_027564375.1 Micropterix facetella
TATCTTATTTAAAAATCTTTGAATTGATATAATACATAAATAAATGTATACGAAGTATGTACTCACATTCTCTATAAGGGTCTCCTGAAGGATATTCCGGAGGGCAGGCGCAGATGGGAGATCCGGAGCGGGGATCGAGGCGACAAATGGCTCTCTGTCCGCAAGGGTTGGGGTCGCAGGTCGTTCGCAGCAAGTTGCACGCGCAGCCTGCTAGCGGATCGCCCTCGCACTCCGGCGGGCAGCTGCACTCGAAGCCTCCACTCTCGAGGTCTCGGCAGCGCGCGTTCGAGCCGCACGGGTTTCGTGAGCACTCGTTCGGCCGGCACTCCTCGAGCGGATCGCCGACGAACCCGGGGGCGCAAGCACACTGCGCTCGACGGCGGACCGCCTTGCAGAGCGCGTTCGCGCCGCACGCCCCGGTAACGGCGCACGGATCGACGCACGCATTAGCTTCATTGCAGATCTCGGTGGTAGCGCAGTCACGGTCGTGGCCACATCGTGACGGGCGGCACTCGATGGCTGGATCGCCGCTCGTTCCGGATGGACAGGAGCACACGCCGCGGTGCCTTTTCGCTGAGCATACGGCACCCGATCCGCAGCCGTCCGGCTGACACGCATCCGCGCATTGATTATTCGTGCAACGTTTTTCTTTCGAGCAGTCCGAATCTCTGCGGCAGCCAGGTATGCACAAATTGTCTGAACATAACTCTCCGCGTTGGCAGTCTGATTTAAAAGCGCATTTTTTGTAACAAATTTCGTTTCGACAACCCTGTCCGCAGAGACAGTCGTCATCGGAAGAGCAAGCAGATTGGTCGATCGGGGGGCGCCTCGGCGAGCAACGAGTGAGAGGATCACCGATGTGGGTAGCGGGACACGAACACTGTACTCCATGATTATTTACTTGGCATATTGCACATGTACCGCATCTATTGTGATCGGCGCAAGGATCTGTTAAAAAAACCTCACATAAATAAGTATTATAAATCTTCAGTGCCTCCTAATGACCTTCGTAAAAAATATAATGAGGAATAACTCTTCATGTAGGTAAAAATTTTCGCTCAAAAAATATGTTATGGTTGGAACAGATCATTATCATCAAGCGGTAGCACCTATCGTCTTTTGAATTATCTCGTTTGAAATGCATCACGTCAATAAGACTACTATCAATAAGAAATCACTGTTCGGCTGAAAATAACTAATGAATCTCCAATAATTGTTCGTAAACAATAATTTTATTATTTCATGCGTTGTTTAAATGCTAACCTTGGCATTTTCCATCAATACAAGCTTCTTCAGCCGCGCAGGATATATCACTGAGGCAGCCGGCAGTGCAAAGGCGCGCTCGGCAGAGTTGTCCATCAGGACAAGCGGAATTTTCATTGCAGACCCGCCTGCAGCCGCTTTCGACACATCTTTCGTCGGACAGACATTCGCCATCTCTGAAATCAATTATGGAGTTATTTCTTCCGACAACCAAAGCGGGCGGATAGAATTTAAAAAACTCAGCACTCACGAAACGCAAGCGTCGTGACACGTGCCGGCGTAGCAGATGCGTCCGTCGGGACACGAGTCGCCTTGGCAGGTTGTCGAGGGCGCGCGGCATGAGACGGTCGGGTCACCGGCGAGTGGGCTCGGGCATGAGCAGGTCGCCGCGTGGTCAACGGCGCGGCATGCGGCGTTGAGGCCGCAGGCACTGGACGTGAGGCACGGGTCGGCGCAGTGACCTGCGGCGCAAGCGCGCCGCACGCTGCAGTCGGCGTCGCGACGGCAGCCGACTTCGCAGGCACCGCCGAGGCACACCTCGCCAGCACCGCAGCGTTCGTCGCTTGCGCATGACGCGCGGCATGAGCCAGCCGCGCACGCCTCGCCCTGCAGGCAGTCGGCGTCGGCCGAGCAGGAAGGCCGACAATGGGAGTTGAGGCAGCGTGCGCCCGTCTCGCAGTCACGGTGTTCGCGGCAGACAGAGGCCGCGGCACGAACGCATCCGGGCCCGCGCGGCGCAGGCACCGACCCGGCCGGGCACGAGCATGATGCACGCCCTCCGGACGATGTACACCGGGCGTTAGGTCCGCACGGGTTCAGCTCTGGCGAGCAGGCGTTTCGACAAAGGGAATCTCTGCAGCCTTCGTTAGCGGCGCAGTCTTCATCGGCCCGGCATCCGACCTTGCATCGGCCACCGAGACAAACGTGTCCCAGGAAACAGTCGTTGTCCACTCGGCAAGTCACTGTAAATGCGACGATTATAATTTTCTTTCCATTAGATTTAGTCGATCCCCTGTTATGACAAAATACTTACGGTAACAATAGAAGTCTATACATTTTTCGTTTAATGCGCATTGATCATCAATTTGGCAAGAGGTCAAGCAGGCACCGTCGTGGCAGGAAACGGCCGGAGTATTTACGCTGACGTTTCCATCCATTTGTGCAATACACTCAGAATGTGTAACACAGAGTGATGGAACTTTGAAATAAGTATAAAAACAGCAAATTAACATATATTGGTAAAAGGATACCTAAAATTTTATTTATGGAAATTCGTATATTCCAACCATTATTGTTCGTCGACGATATCATATTTTTTAATATATGTAATGAATAAACTCACTTCGAACGCATTCCGCGTGCGGGTCCCCGGTGAAGAAGGGCGGACAGGAGCAGCGTGGTTCGTGGTCGGCCGCCTCGCAGATAGCGTTGAGGCCGCAGGGGCGTGGCGACCCGCATGCCGCGCGGCATACGCCCTCCGCGCAGCGCTCGGCTCGACCGCAATCTTCGTGCGCCGCGCACTCGCCGCGGCACGCACCGCCCGTGCAGTGCAGGCCGACTGGACAGTCGGCGGTTGCGACGCAGGCCACGGCGCGAGGCGAGCAACCACCGCCGGACGGCTTAGCGACCCAGCCGCTGCGGCAGCGACAAATCGCCCGGTGTCGAGTCGCTGTACACTCCTCGCCAATTCCGCATTCCTTCACGCTGCAAGCGTCTAAGCGTCCAGACATGAAATATAATGATATCACACTACTTATTCCTCAATCGAGTACAATAAAATAATATTCATATCACTCCAGCGAAGAACGGTCATATTACTTTTTATGGATAATTATGTAAAAAAACTGTTTCGCCACTGGCCTAGGCCTAGTGCGACAGTAAAATCCCTATGGACTAACTTTCTTATTTATTAAGCATTATATTTGGAATACTCTAATGAACATACATAGTAATTAATTAGTATTGATGTTATATTATAGACACAATAAATAAATAATAAATAATAAAATGATTACCTACCTTTGCATTTCTTAAGTGTGCCTTTAAGCGTGGAATCGGAGTCACCTACGCAGACGGCAGAAGCGGGGCAATCGGCGTCGCGGCGGCACGCGGCGGACGGTACGCAGCCGCCGGCAAGCGCATCGCCGACCGTGCCAGTGGGGCACAAGCAGAAGGCTCGACCGCGAATCTCGCGACACTCGGCTCCTGACGCGCACGTCCTGTTGCCGCACACCTGCAGCGTTACGCACAGCGGAGGAACGCCTCCGAATCCGGCCAGACAGCGACAAGTCTGAAAAATACTTTCATTTTTACCAATGATGACATTTATGGTACTTTTTTAGTCTTTTATGAATGTATTTTTTTAATTTATTGGATGTGATCACTAAGAATAATAAATATGCGGTGTAGGTGGATGTGTATTTTTATTAATTACCTCTCTTATAAAAGTACGATTTTTTAAATGTGTAAGAAAAGTTACGTACAGAAGTAGACACTGAGGAAAAATTATCGGTTTTGTAACCGTAATCCTCTTAAAAATGTCTTGATGGCTTTCTAAAATGTTAACAGGAAAATCGGATTTAATAAGAAAATGATAATAGCCAAAAATATGTGGGACCTGGGCACACACCCAATAATAAGGATTTTTATCTAAATGAATGGATATTTTTTTGTTGAGTATACGTTATTATTCGGGCTCAATTCGACTCGCTGATGAATCAGATCATAGCATCCTAAATGTGGTCATTTAATAAAATCCCTATTGTCTTTGTTTTTCAATGCAAGATCTCCAATCTCATTTTAATAAAATACAACTAATATTTTTATGAAAGCAAATGCCTGTTTATACCATACCATAATGGTATCATTAGAAACATAGCTAGTGCACTAAAGTGCTGACATCTGCCAACACCCAATGAAAGATCAATAGAAATATTTTTTTTAGTAGAACACAGTTGCTATGTTACTTATCTCGATTCGCTGTCCGATCGGAGTTATACCTTAATGAAACTGATGGTTTTGCTCACTGTATATTGTCGAAAATTGACATATTTAATTTATATTTGCGTATACACATAGGTACACACACACACACACGCGCGCGCGCGCCTGCACAAACACACGCACACACATCCCCTATTTGATAACATACGATAATTCGAATTCTTTCTATTATAAAGTTTCCAAGTATTGTTATTTCTCATTTTGAATTAACAAATGCAGTCGCAACATTTCAGCGCAAGGACATATTACATCAATATTTTGATCGATCGAGATCAAGTTGGAAGATCCGCTATTATGCAACATTGTTCTTCATGCCTAACCGGACCACGTACAGTAGAAAGTTGCGCCCATCTGGGTGTTGGTCGATATCAGCCATTTAATGCACCAGTTATGTTGCAAAATGCTAACATCATTGTGGTTGATAAAGTGGGAGTATAGTAATTAATGAAAAAAGAGACCTTTTTCATATTTTTTTTTAAATATTAAAATAGGTTGTACAGGCCCTTTATTGTAAAACAAGGATAATCAAGATATTATCAAGTTACCACATTCATAATGCCATAATTCTCAATAGACAGCGAATCGGGAGAAGCCGATAAATAGTAACTAATACTCGAAAAACAAATATTTTCATTGACATATACATAATTTATATTAAGCTGGGTCCAAATTGTTCATTCTCTTTTAACAGGATAATGATAATTCATCATTATTTGTATTAGAAAAATCATAAATAAATGAAATGCTTCAGAACACTGATAAAATATTAATCTTTAGCTTATTTTAAAGAAGCACATGGCAATATAATATTACACCTAAAAATAGTCATTACGATGAAATCTCATTTTTATCGTCGTCTTACAAACTCTACCTGTTTGTGGGTTTCCGCTGTACAGACGGCGTTCTCCCCGCATGGATTTTTCACGAGACAAGCCGGTTGGCAGAGATGTTCTTGGCAAATTTCATCGTCGGCGCAGTCCCTGTTGAGTGAGCATTCGATCTTGCGGCAGGGTCGGTCGCCTCCTCCTTGATAGCCGTCATCGCAGTCGCATGCCGCACGGTGAGCGGCGGCAATGCAGTGAGCGCCGCGCGAGCAGGTCACAGAGTCGCAGGAAGCAATGCAGGCACCAGTCGGCGAGCAGTTCTCCGAGTCGGCGCAGTCGCCATCCGACCGACAGCCAACTGCGCGGACGCACACGCTATCTTGGCACGTTTGACGTTCAGCGCAAGCGCCGTCGCTCTCGCAATTCGACCTGCACCAGCCTCCGATGCAGGTCTGACCATTCAAGCAGCTACGAGTACTCGCACATTTCACTAAAAAGAGATAAAATACACATAAATCGTCGCCGTCGCGGGAATTAAAAGCGTAAAATTAGCAATGCTTACCGCCACACAGTCCTTCGACGCATCGAGAACCGGCGGCGCAGTCGTCATCGGCATCGCAATAGCGGAGAGGCACACAGCCGAGAGAAGCGTCGCCCGTGTAGCCGGGTTGGCAGGCACAGGTGGGGACGTGGTCGTCGACGCGGCAGAGCGCGCGCTCTCCGCATGCGCCTGCCGTTGAGCAGGGATCGGCGCAGCGGCCGTCTAAGCAGGCGAGGCCCAGTGCGCAGTCGGCATCCTGCGCGCACTCGACTCTTGCGCATTCCAGGGTGGGGTCGCCCCGAGTAAGCGGGGGACAGGAGCAGTAGGCGCGGTGGGCCTCCGGTGCGCAGTCGGCGTTTTCGCCGCAAGCTTTTGAGGCGTCACACGGGTTGCGGCAGCGGCCGCTCTCGCAACGTGCAGTCTCGGGGCAGTCGTCGTCGGTGCTGCAGGAGCCGGGTCTTCGGCAGCCTGTTCCTTCCTTAGTGGGTTCTCCTACCGTGCCGCGAGAGCAAACGCAAGAGTAACTTCCCGCAGCGTTGATGCACTGCGCAGTCTCGTGGCATGGCTTTTTAGCGCATTCGTCCACATCTACGCAAATCCCACTTTCGAGCTTGTAGCCATCATCACAGATGCAATTGGCTTTATGATTGTCTGCGACGCACGTACCTCGATCGCAGTTGAATCGAAGACAAGGATCTGAAATTTAACCAAACGGTATTTTATAAAAACTAAAGATGTACATATGCGATCGTTATGTTTGCGGGGTTATACGTACCAACGCAAGAGTGCGAGAGTTCGTTACACGATTTAGCTGAAGGGCAGTTGTCGTTCGCTAAACATTCTACTTTGTAGCATCCCACTTGCTCGTCTAGCGGATTGCCGAGATGACCGGGCAGACACTGGCATGCGGGTTTTCTCTCGACGACAGTGCATTCTGCGTTGTTAGCACATGCGGCTGAGTCACAGGGGTTGACACATTTATCGTTAGAGCAGGCTAAATGTGGTTCGCAGTTTTCGTCATGAAGGCATCTCCCTGGAGTTAGGCATCCTTCCGCGTATGGCTCTCCGACCGTGTTCTCGGGGCAAACGCATCTATAGGAGCCGGGCAAATTGAGGCAAGAGGCGCTAGGGTGACAAGGTTGATTTATGCACTCATCGACATCTTCGCAAATATCGCCGGCGGAAATGAAACCGTCCGAGCACCGACATTGGCCGTTTTCACATTTTTGGTCATCGGAGCAGTCATCTTGTCCTTCGCAACCGGCTATGCAGACGCCGTCGCTGCAAATTTCTCCTGTTAGGCAATTACTATTTGAGAAGCACACTTTTGCACAGAAGTTATCACTACATCGCTCTCCGATTGCACAAGAGCCGCTGTCCGTGCAATGGGCGTTGCATCTGTGCGCTAAGCACGCGTACCCTTGCGGACATTCAGCAGTAGAAGTGCAGGCGGATGGTTTGCGAATGCATCCTTGTTGAGGCAAAGGATTTCCTATAAATCCAGGTGGGCAGCTGCAAGATGACCTGTGGATGGAGCTTGCGCAAATCGCGTTCGGACCGCATGCATCTTTTTGCGAACAAGGGTTTCTGCATTTATTACTTATGCAGGACTCGTCATCGGGGCAGTTTTTATTAGTTCGGCACCCGATAGTACAGTAGCCGAGGATGCAGGCTTGTTTGTCAGAGCATTGAGCATAATTGCGGCAAGATTTCATACAGACATTATTGCGACATTTCTCGGATTTTAAACAGTCGGTGTTATTTCTGCACGCAGAGGAGCATTGGCCCTCGAAGCAAACACCGCCGACGCAAAGAGAGTCGTGATCGCACACGTTGAATATCCTCAAGCACGTTTTCGATACTTTGTCATAGGTTAAGCCTTTTGGGCAGGAACATACTGGTGCTCGATTTTGCACCGTGCAAATAGTATTAGCTCCGCATGCCCTATTACAAGGGTTTTCGCATCGTTTATTCCGGCATACTGATTGAGGTGGACAGTCGTCATTTCCATTAGGGCAGCTGCCTTCTGGGCGGCAGCCTGATTCGATGGGATCGCCGACATATCCAGTAGGACATCTACAGGTAAATCCGCCGGAGCTCGTCTCGCAAATAGCCGTCTTGTGGCATGGATTGGCAGAGCAAGGATTTGAAGCGACGCACTCCACTTCGGCCACTGGATCCGGTTTGAATCCGGGTGGACACTGACATAATGCTCGTCGATTTTCAGCAATACAGAGAGCGTTGACTCCGCAAGTATCTGCCTGGCAGACGTTACCGCATGTGTGCGTAAGTCGGTTGCACAGTTGATCCGGAGGGCAATCTTCGTTGTAGACGCAGGCGACGGATTCACATCCGACGGTTGGATCTCCGATAAATGGCCCTTCGGGGCATTGGCATTTCGGCACGTGGTTGTTAGAAATGCAGAAAGCGTTCGGCCCGCAGGATATGGTATGGCAGGCCGACGAACAAACGTTGATTCCACCTTTTTTTTGACAAATTTCAGATTCCGTGCATTCAGCGTCAGAACTGCACAGATCTTTCGATAAAGCGACGCAGCCGATTCGATCTTTCGGGTTGCCGGTGAAATTGGGCAAACAAGCGCATCGACCGCGGTGGCCGATCACTGTGCATTTAGAATTGATCGGACAATTGTACTCGGAGCATTCGTCGATGCAGCCGAGGACTCCGAGAGCGTCAGGCTTGCACGATTCCGTCTCTGAACACTCCTCATCGGAACGGCAGCCGGGAAGTGAGGGTTTCTGGCAGGCAGACTTTAGGGGATTCCAGGCAAATCCGGCGACGCACTCGCAGACCGGGTGGCCACCCTCGTTCAAATTGCAAACTTCGTCGGCGCCACACGAGACGGTTTTGCAGGCGTCAATGCAGGCGTAGGAAGCGTCGTCGATTGGTGCACAGGCCTGGCCCGCACTGCAGTCGGCATCGGATCGGCAAGAGGGCGGACCGGGTGTGGCTGTGCGCTCCTCCGGCTGGCAGCCCGCGATCGCATCGTCCGGATCGCCATTGTATCCAGGGCTACACAAGCAACTCGACTGGTGGTTCTTGCTCGAGCACAGAGCGTTTGGCCCGCATTGAAGTTTTCCGCAGGCATTTATGCACCTTCTCCCGCCTCTTCCGTTCTGGAAGCAAATCTCAGAGTCGGCGCAATCCGCGTCAAAGTCACAAGAGCCGCGCGCGCGGCAGCCGTTCTTCAAATCGGCTGGGTTTCCTATATAGTCGGCGGGGCATACACATGCGCCCTCGCTGCACTCGGCGTTCGGGCCGCACCGCACGCCTCGACAAGTCTTTTTGCACCTACCGAATTTACACTGATAGCCGGCGGAGCACGGAACGTCTTCTCCGCAGTCGCAATTAGCCGGGTCCTCACATTCGACTTGTTTTACCTTCGAGCAGGCAGCGAAAGGATTTCCAATATATCCGTCTCCGCAGCGGCAATCGAAAGATCCGGGCAAATTTATGCAGATAGCGTTCTGTCCGCAGACGTTTCCGATGCATTCGTCGACGTCGAGGCACTTTATAAACGGATTTCCTACATGTCCAGGTGGGCAAGTGCATCTTGTTTCGCCGTAGTCAACCGTGCATTCGGCTCCGACACCGCACATATCCAACGAGCACGATAGAACTTGTGCAATTTTACATTCTCGGTAGGGATTTCCTTTGAAACCGTCGTTGCATAGGCATCCATTTGTAATTCCGTATTCGCAGTGAGCGTTTTCTCCGCAGGATGGTTCGCACGTCGGTGCGGTCACAGCTGCAAACCAAACAATTAAATCATCAAGTACCATCGCACATTATATACAATCGTTAACAATTAAAAATAAAGATGAAACTTGCTAAAGCTTTAACATTGGCCAAATTCATACATGAGTATGAGCTTTTCTTTACTTACCACACACAAATACATACACACACATTCACACACACAGACATAGACGCAATTGATGACTATTCTTCCTATATTAACATTTTCAGGTAGGTATTGGTTTTTTTATTTTTTTCCCATTATTTTGATAATTTAAATACGGAAAGCGAAAGCAAACTCACGAGGCATACAGAGAACGTCGGGATCCCCGATGAAGAAGGGATCGCAGACACATTTTCCGGTGCGGGGGTCGCAAGAGGCGCCGAGGCCGCAGCGCAGGCGGCCGCATAGCGCGCGGCAACGGCCCGCTATGCAGGCGCGCGGAGTCGCACATGGCCGCGCTGAGTCGCACGCGTCCGCCTCGCACTCGCCCCCCGCGAACGGGTTACCGCCGAGACCGGCGGGACACGTGCAAGTGGGCCCGCTCGCGGTCAACGTGCACCGAGCGCCCGAGCCGCACGGCAACGACGCGCACGCTATCAAAAATCAAACATAAACGGAAACTTAAGGCGTCGACGAAACAATCCATATCTTCGACAAGCCATGTCGAGGACGAGAAGAAGATTCTAAAATTAAATATTAGTCTTACCCGAAACACATTCTCCCGATGCAGTCTTAATGTATCCGGGGTTGCAACGACACCAAGCAGCATGTCCTTCAGTCTCGCAGGTAGCTTGAGATCCACAGTCTAGAGATTCGCAAGGACCGACGCAAATGCCGTCGATGCAGGCCAAGTTCGATGCACAATCGCCGTGGGAATGACATCCACTTTTGCTGTCGGGTGTCTCTTCAGATATTATGCAGCCGGATTCGTAGGGATCGCCCGTATATCCCGGAGGACACGCGCATGCGAATCCTCCTTGGCGGTTGAGGCAACGTGCGCCGTACGCGCAGGGCGCGTCTCGGCACTCGTCGCGATCCACACAGCCGAGCAGAGGGTCGCCTTCGAAGCCAGGGGCGCATAGGCATCTCGGCGGATCGCTGGGAGTACACTGAGCGTTCAGGCCGCACGCAAATCTTTCACATGGGCTCTTGCACGACCGCCCGTCGCTCGCATCCAGGTAGTATGGTGGCGGGCAGGTGCACTCGCCGGGCTGAACGCACTTCTCGTTGGCAGAACAATCGGCATCGGCGACGCATCGCTTCTGGGCGGGCGCACACGCTCCGTCGTAGGGGTCGCCGTCGTAGCCGTTGCGGCACGAGCATTTGAACGTGCCAGGTTGGTTAACACACTCGGCACCGTATCCGCATACCCTCTGTCCCGATGAGCATTCGTCGAAATCTTCGCAGGAGCCGTCTTCTAGCGCGCGATATCCTTTAGGGCAAGCGCAGAAGCTAACGCCGCCGGTGATGGTTATGCACTCAGCTCCGTCGGCGCATTTCTTCCCTTCATCGCAATCGGGCAGCGCGCATCCGTTAGCAGTTGGTCGATAAGGAGGTTCGCAGCGGCAGCTCTCGCCATCGCATCGCTCGCACTGACTGTAGGGGTTACCTCCGTAGCCCTCGGCGCACCTACACTCGTAGCTTCCGGGCAGATTTTTGCAAAGGGCGTTGGGTCCGCAAGCGGGCGAATCCGCGCGGACACATTCGTTGATGTCTTCGCAGCGTTCGCTTTTGGGTTCGCGCTCGAATCCGTGGACGCACACGCACACGGCATCGATTCCGCTGCGCACGCACCTCTCGTCGGCCGGGCAAGGCGCTGTATCTGAACAACGTGGGGTCTCAACAGCGCGCGTGCACCCTTCCCGCCGCGGGTCGCCTCGGGAACCTCTAGGACACTCGCAGAGGAAGCTTCCCGGTAAATTAGTGCAGACGGCGCCCGGCGGGCACGCGCCACCGGGCGTAGCACACTCATCCAAGTCGACGCAGCCACCGCCGGCGCCGGCTGCGCCAACATAACCTTCCCTACACGAGCACTGACTCACTCCATTCACTAACATACATTGAGAGTTGGGACCGCAGTGGATACCTTCACATGGATCTGAAAAAAATATTTTATTCAATAAGTTTAATTCAATAAATTTATCGATATTGAAAGAAATAAATATACACACGTCTGCAATCGTTGCCGATGTTAGGCTCAGGACAGTAGCATTTCTTCGTTTTACATATAGAATTTCCGGGACAATCTGTATTTTTGACACAGACAACGATAGAAATGCAGGAATCGGCCACGTTCGGATTCGGTAATGTTCCTTCGGGGCAGCGACAAGAATAGGAGCCGGGCTCGTTGACGCAGACAGCACCGGGTCCGCAGACGGCATCGCGTCCCCGAACAGCGGCGCACTCGTCTACGTCGTCACATGATACGTTAGGGTCTCCCGCGAATCCAGGAGGGCAGGAGCACGAATAGGAACCGGGCGAGTTGAGGCAAAGGGCTCTCGTGCCGCAGCGACCTGCGCCGCCGCCCGCGCACTCGTCCACGTCCACGCAGCCAGCGGCCACGTCGTGCGGGTCGAAGGTCCAGCCGTCATCGCAGACGCAGTAGGCTTCGTCGCCGCGTGGCGCGCAGCGCGCGTGCGTCCCGCACTGTACGTCGGCGCAGGGAGCGCGGCAGGGAGCGCGCGGGGGCGCCCCTCCGTAGCCCTCGCGACACGTGCAACGGAAACTGCCGACGGTGTTCTCGCAGACCGCGTTCTCGCCGCACGCCGGACTCGCCTTCGAGCACTCGTCCACGTCCTCGCAGAATGCTCCCTTCGCGTCGAATCCTATTCTGCACGAGCATCTTCCGTCCGAGCATTCAGCATTGTTCGCGCATTCGAAATTTGATTCACAAGATACTTTCACATCCACCTACGAACAAAATGAATTACCTTTAAACTAACCAATATGGATTCATGTGAGTTTTAGAATCGCATCGTGGATAGTAAGTGGATTTTATAATAATTAGAGTAAGCCTTACTCGTTCGCATGCCATTTTGGGTCCTGTTGTAGAGTTGTAGCCTTGAGGACAGACGCAGTCAAATCCGCCTTCGTTGTTACGGCAGAGGGCGCGCGCACCGCATGGCTGTTGCTGTTCGCACTCGTCGATGTCATGGCAGGCGTAGCGCGCATCGCCCGTGTACCCGCGCACGCAGCTGCACGAGTAGCTGCCGGGCGTATTGGCGCAGAGGGCGTTCGCCCCGCATGGGGACTTCTCGCATTCGTTTACGTCTAGCGGGAAAAATACTCTAGATTAAGTGTTCCAGGGGATGCCCCCCGGTTCGCCAGCCCCCCCTGCAGTAGACTGAGATCGGAGAAAGAACGAAGAAAGAGCTGCGAAGAACGAAGAATAGAAAAGATCTGAAACAGAAAGAGGGTGAGGAAGCGGGCCAGGAAGCGTGTTAATGGCGTGCCGAGCCGTCGAGAGGCGAACGGCGTAGTTTTAGTGAAGCAGCGGGTTAGCGAGGCCGGGTTCGGGGCTCCCCGTGGGGTCCGGCGCGATACCTTACCGATGCAAGCCTCGAACGGGTCTCCAATGTATCCTACGGGGCAGCCGCATT
Organism: Micropterix facetella; assembly: GCA_027564375.1. Lineage (NCBI taxonomy): Eukaryota > Metazoa > Arthropoda > Insecta > Lepidoptera > Micropterigidae > Micropterix > Micropterix facetella. Next base: position 4,144,505 of record JAOPUG010000215.1, read on the forward strand.
CGTAAGCGCCGATCGTGTTTCTGCATAGCGCACCCAATCCGCAAGCACTGGGTGTCAAGCATTCGTCGATGTCCACGCACTAAAATAGTAAAAGTTACAATAATTAAAATTTCCCTATTTTCCACAGTAAAATGTGGGAAGTATGAGAGTATTGGTTTATGGATACATTATCCATGATCCTTTATATAAAATGTAATGGCCAAAACGAACCCTCCTTATAATTGGCTCTGAATTATAATTTACATATTCCCTTGTTCCTTCATTTTTATACCAAAGATAGTTAAAATTCACCACGCTATTGATCTCGGATCACGCATGACCGAACGAGATCATCTGCATTTGGAACCTAGCCATTCGACTTCCGGTATAAAAGACGTCCATAAGTGCGCGCTTGGATGCTGAGTATATGTATAAAATGTGCGTTTCTATTAAAATAGTGAAAATAAAGACAAGATATGCAAAATAATAGTGACCTTGTAGAAAGGATCCCCCGCGAAGCCATCAGGGCAAGAGCAGGAATAGTTGCCGGGATAGTTGTGACACAAGGCACCCTCGCCGCAGGCGCCCGGATGTACACATTCGTCGATATCTGAAACAATATGATCGTCGATATCGGGTTTAGAACTCGTCTTCTCCAACGACAACGTACGTTTCTTAAATTCAGCGCATTTCAAGAGAGGTCGATTAGCGATGAGTTTCTTAATATTATTCCTTGGAGCAGTCGAAATAATATATATTCTTACAATCTGGGTAATCACACATATTTTCCACTCCATCCAGTTCGAAAGAGCACAAATAGCCTTTATATTGACGTTAAATAATCCACAACAGTTACAATAAACATTCTAATGCTTCCTTTTGACGCGCAGTAGCACTTCTCGCATAAAAACTTTTTGGAAAGCATTTAATAACTTTCCCTGAGACGTCGATGCCTCTAATAATTCTAGAACAGTGACATAAGTAAGGTTGACAGTTATTAATAGATACAGAAAATATAAAAGAGCATAGTTTCCAGATGCACCATCACTGCACACACAAGTCACAGAAAACCCCATCTCCTTTTAGAAATCTACAAAGACATTTGACGGCCGAAGAACTGATGCCTTTGTAGAAATAGCAATATAGCCGAAGATCAGAAGACGGTTATTTTATTTTTAATACATTATTTTGTACACACGATAAATATGAGATGTTGATAGTAACGTCCATAGACGAAGCATATAGTTTTATGAGAATGATTATCAGGTCTTGAAATTATAATTGTCGGTGAAAGATGTGGTTTTAATACTCACCCCTACAGTATTCCTCGCCATCACCCTCATAGCCCTGGTTACATTTGCAGATAAAGTGAGCGGGAAGGTTACAGCATTCGGCGTTCGCTACGCATCGGGACGCGATTGCTGAGTCTTCGCATTCGTTTATATCTAAATAGAGAATTTTATATATGTATATAGATGTAACGTAGGTACTTCACTATTTGACTAAACTAGAAGCAAGATGTATTTTGTTTAATGCCACACAGATTGAAGCACAAACAGAATAGAATTAGTAAGGCAAGGTATTGAAATATGCGACTTTTTGCGACAATATATTAAAATTATTGTGCGAATGTCGAGCACTCTTTCTTGACACCATTCTGGGACGACTTTAGTAATCCCTCAAACCCTCAAACTCGTATCCCATATCTTAATGAGTATATTTTAAATTCTAAATTTCAAATTGCTCGGATTTTTTCAAGTTTTCTTTTAATTTACCGCAGTAGGGGTTGATTTCCTGAAAACCTTGCGTATGTTATTCATGTTTTTATGAAAGAGTAAGGCACCCTAATTTGTTTATACTCCTTATGGTAACGGCCCATCTTAATGTCTATCGACATTATCTTAGAGGCAGCCGGCTTTTTATAACATCGCGTGGCATTACTCAGGCAGTCACCCATCCAAGTACTGACCACGCCCGACGCTGCTTAACTTTGGTACACGGTACACGGGAACCAGTGTTTCAACGTGGCTACGGACGTTACCAGTGTTTCAACGCGGCTACGGACGTTTCGACTTCTTACCTTAATACATTTCAGATAGCTATACACGTACTAAATTAATGACCTTCGTTTCACCCCGTTAAGGTTGGGTTTTCTCAAAACGCTTTAACCTACCAAGAATATTTCAATCAAATTTCAGCTTGATCCGATTTCTTTAAAAAACATCTTCATTGTTTACTACTCTCTTAGATGTGATATTCGCATAACTCTCCAATGTGTGTTTCTTTTTTTCTAAGTGGAATAATTATCCTGAATTTCAAAGTCGTATCTTAATCTGCTACGGATATATGCATTTGACCGGCTAAAATTTCAACCCCTCTTTCACCCAGTTAGGGGTCAATATTCGAAAAATCCTGTCTAAGCACAGCTTTATGAATCGAAAGGAAATATCCTACCAAATTGCAAGTCTCTGGGCCCAGTAGTTTCGGCTTGGCGTTAATGAATGATAGAGTGAGTCAGTCAGTCAGGACACTGCCATTTATTAATATAAATTGAGTGACCAACGCAGTAAATAGTCTTCGAGAAATCCGTGTAAATAATATCTACTTGTTTTCATCTGTCCTTTATGATTGCACTGCTGAATCCCTTATACGAGTATTCCTCGTATTCCTCAGAAACTTTGTGTTTATATCGGAAACAAATTCACACAATCGACATGGCAGGTTCAATTCACAATGTCTCCGGGAGATTATGAACATCTACTGGCCATGCCGCATCAGAAACACAGGAGGCCTACATCAAAGGCCTCACGAAGACCATAGAAGGCCTACATCGGGCTAAAATCCATGGCATAAAGGCATATCTGATGAGGCGGCATCTGGGTTGGTGTGGTCACGTGACCAGGATAACCGAAGGAAGAGTGGCGAAGTGCATCCTACTGTGAGCTTCCACGAAATAATATCGCGAAATAAAAATTATTATGGCGACCATACGCTTCAATATATGGTAACTAAATTCCTATAATTATTTTATAGAAGTTGTAATGAAAAGTGATGAAAAAAATATTTTAAAATCCATATATTGAAAAGTACAACATAAAATCAATAAAATCATTTAAGGCTATGGCTTCAAATCGATTTGATTATTTGAGTATTTTTTTGTTTGTGATCAATTTAATGTCGCTGTGTATTATAGCTACTACTAAATACGTTTGCTGTATAAAGATATTTGCTATTACGTCCTCCAGAATTACTTATGTGCAACATAATAATTGTAGAAAAAAACAGCAATTAAAGGTTAATTACCCATATAAAAGACCCCAGTATTTATGGGGATTATATTTGCCGACTATTACCTAATGCATTTTTTGTTTGAAAAAGAAATGAAAAGATGGTTAGACATTTATTCGGATAAGCTTGTTAAAAGTAGACAAAATGGAGAACGGCCTATAATTTTACGCTCAGCTTATGAATACGAAATATTAGAACTTTTTTTTCAGATGGTTTATAATCTATCTTCAACAAGCGATTACCGAAAAACAATGATGAGAGGAAGAGCCACTTGACGGCTGCATATTTTTATGTATGGTGTAATATATAGTAACCTATATATTATATAATATGTATGACCTTGGCAGGAGAAGCCGTCGCCGGCGTAGCCCGGAAAGCAGGTGCAATGGAAGCTGCCAACTGTGTTGGTACAGTGGGCAAAGACGTCGCAGGGGCGGTCGCGGCACTCGTTGACATCACGCTCCTTGCAGCCGCAGCCCGCGTAGCCGTCATCGCAGTGGCACACGCCGGCCAGGCAGGCGCCGTGCGAGCACCGCTCGCCGCCGGCGTCCGCGCACACCTCCGAGCAGTGAAGCTCGGCGCGTAGCTCGTCGGACCCGCGGTAGCAGTCGCGCACGCCGTCACATAGCCTGCTCAGCGAGTACAGCTGCAGGATCTCTGCCGACTCGTTCACCTGGCACCCGAAGTATCCGTCCTCCAGATTGAGGAAGAACACCTCTCGCTTGATGCCCAGCCCGATGCCATGCTGGCTCTGACTCTGGCTTGCCACCTGAACGTGAATAAATGAACAAATAAATGAGTGTCTTCATAGTACCATTATGGCTTAAAACATATATGTAACTCTGAACTAGTCTGACTAATATTCAATCGATTAAGTGCTATATTTAATAATAAAATGTATATGAATTACAATTAACTCAATATGCTTGAAGTGAAATGAGAAGGGGGGGGGGTGAGAAGGGACGATGGGACGGGAATAGACGTAGTTCGAAAGGGATATGTAGTGTTGAAAGTGTTCAAAGACGCTTGAACAGTAGAGAATGTGAATTCTTTTTTATTGTAATTGGGAGTTGGTTCCATAATCTTATTGCATGAACTGCGAAGTAATAAGAATATACAATGGACTGATGAAATGATATAGATAGGGTTACAATTTTGACTTGAACGCAGCGAAACACCATAACTCATGACTCGGCAAAGGGATGAACACACCCTTAAGATAAAGATCATGGGAATATATGCACATTGAGGATATATCCAACGAGGAAACATGATCAAATTTAAGGAGGTCATATATATATGGATTCTGTAGTTTTTCTAATTTATTTAACATGGCTTCGTTGAAAATAATTGACGTTGATATAATCCAACACAGGCGACGGTAACATTTAAACAATATAAAGTTACCTGTTACCTTTGATTATACAACTATTAATCAACGCCTTAACCAGCAGAAATTTCTGCAATCTTCGGAGAATAAAGAGTAAAGGAAAATTCCTTTACTCTAAAATAATATTGTCCATGTGGTGATGAATCCGACCTTTTATGCTTTGTATTAAGTACCGATGTAATAAAGAGTTTTTGAATTGATATTAGGTAATTGAAACTCCTTGTTTCATTGATTTGTCGCTGCCACGATAAAAACCGGTTAATATGTATACGTAAGTCCTTTACGGAATACTCGATAGTATGGTTATCAAGTTATATATTTAGGACAAATACGCGGTTAAGCGAAGCTGGGGTCTGACTGACAATTAAAATCGTTTGAGCGCCAAGAGCGAAAAATCCCAGCAATCACAATATTATTATGATTAAATGGCTTAAATGATCAATGGAACAGATCAATGATAAATCATCAATGGTGAGGATATTCAGGTTTTAACTTAAATGGCGAGGAGCGTAAATTGCAACACCTACTTTATAATAGAGACTGAGCATAGAGAGATGTGGTTAAGGCTAGAATCATGGACCTTAACACAAACGACGGTATAAAAGCTGCCGAGATTTGAAATGAGGCTATATAGAATGGTACGAATATCTTGACGCGATACATCGAGTTAGTCACCGACGAAGAGGTCATAGAGTAGGAAGAAATGTGAACTGCTTGATCCCATCACTACACAAAAACTGGAATATAGGGCAATTTTACCAAATTCTTTGAATTTATTATCCCTATTTGTCAGTTTTGCGATAAGAAACAGCCGGACTTTGAAAAAGTGTCACTGATATCGATTGTAAAGAGTCTGACAATCTTGCAAAGAAAGGAGTCCACTTGTCGTGCATAGGATCTTTTCCTGGCGTGGCTTGAATCTCCTTTAAGCAATCTCCTTTACTCATCACACATCATGTACACGATACATCTCCTTTAAATAACTGTAGCATATGATGAATCATTGCATAAAAGTAATTCATCTAAAGTCTTCAATATTGAACAACTTCAATGAATCTGTGAAAATGGTCACACAGAATTATTATATAGACTAAGGAGAATAACGAGACCAAGGAGCCAGATGTAGATGACTAAGGAGACTAATGAGATCATTATATTTTTCGCTTTTATCATTTAATTCGACGATAACTTACTTGTGTTGCGGTGACTAGAAGAATGGTCCACACCACAAGCGGCAGATCTCGTATTAACATCGCGCTCTGAAACAAAACAAAATATCCAATATTAAAATAAACTTGTTTTTTTTACGAAATATTTCTGCATTCATTTTACATTTCAAAGTAACCTCCCAAATTCAAATACAATTAATTTTAAACTCTATAAAGTTTAGAAAATACTACTAATTACTTATGGTAATGTAACTATAATCAAATCAATGTTATTAATATCATTTGTAATATAACGTAGAGTAGGCACATATTCCTTGTAATTATATCCATTCGCCGTCTTGGGATCTAAATCATCCTACACGTTTTAGAGATATTTCCTTATTTCGGAATAAGATTTTTTTTCGAAGGTAACTATTGGAAAATTTATTGCCATTATTTCGTTGCCATAATACGAGTAACCAATATTCCTAAAGTATCATTTTATTTAGAAG
>JAOPUG010000215.1:4221400-4235589 GCA_027564375.1 Micropterix facetella
AATATGAGTAATATACCTGTTCTGGTGTAATACATTACAGATGTAATACATTCTTGCGGTCTGGCACAGTTAACGCAAATGTATACTATCAACAAGTGCAAAAAATGGATAAGCCGCGAAAATAATGGCATAGCTAGAGTTCTTGCCGCTTGAGGCGATTATCGACCCACCTCCCCGTCTTATTCACATGGTGAAATCAACTTGAAATCACAAGTGTCGTTTTATCTGGAAGTGCCTGGGACCTAAAGATTCGGTAGAGCGGGAGGGGATGTAAGGGTCCAGTTCGGCTGGAGGGTTATATTAGAAACCCTGCTTTGCTCTGCTCCGCGTTTTTGAGATCTTGGCCTCTGACAGAAAGCCAGACAGACACAGACATGATTTTTTTCTAATTCTAGACGTTGTCATAAAAGTAAGCTTAATTAGTCGTATTCGTTTTCAAATTCGCGCAAAAATAGTGCCATAGCTAGAGTTTGTGCCGCCTGGGGCGGTTTTCGACCCCCCCTCCCTTTATTCACATAGTGAAAACAATTTGAAACCACAATTGTCGTTTTACCGGAGAGTGCCTAGGACCTAAGGGCTCGGTAGGAAGAAGGGAACTTAGGGGAATTCAATTGAAAGGTATCATTAGGACCTTCCCCCTCAATCCGACTGCCCCGCAGATGAAAGTTTATTGATATAATTAATGAAACACATACGTTTTGAATGCAACTTTTAAAATTATTTTCTTGTTTATTTTTATCGTCGCTCATAAAAATAATCTAAAAGATATAGATTGCGATATTTCCGCTGAGGTGTTATTCTAGAATAATTTTGTATACGAGATTCGTCTATAGTTACTTTGATTTACAAGGACGACAGATTAAATTTAGATTACTATTTTTTCATGAATCCCGATATAAGTCGTTTGATGGTGAGAGATCCAGTTACTCCTCTTCCTCAATTTTCTTCACTATCTCTTTAGTGAACTTAAATGTATACTCAGGCATTTTGTGTTGAGTTTGGATTACCAGAAGTTCTCATTACGCCTCATGGTGGGGTTCGTCGGTAGCGTCCCTAGATTTATCTGCTTTTGTTGTAACGCTAAAGTCTCATGCCACTTTTTCTATATGCAACGATTATCAGCGACTCTAGGATATCCTCTCTCAAAAGTCGACGTAGTGTGGAGAGACTACAAGTGCGGGGTGGGGGCAGTATATTGTTGGTTTTAAGACTATACTCGGGCGAGCCTGTCACCCCGAGGCGTTTCAACGAACGTTATCGTTATTTCGCCCCGATATGAAACGTACAGAATTTTGACATAACAAATCCACTATCCAACTACGCCGCGGTCCGTTAGAGTCCGACCCCTTAACTTCTATATCCAGATACATCTTCCTTTCCCCAGCCCAGCGCCTCCGTCTTAAAAAGAACTCGACACCACCTAAACTTCTTTACCATACTGATATGGCACGGACGGCCCATCTTTGTTTTCCTCATGCGTATCATTTCTACGCGTCGTGGTCGACTGTAATCTGTTGGTCGCGTGTTTTAGAATTGGGACTCGCTTCGGACTTCTTCACCTCGCCTCGGCCATATACAAGAGGGGAAAAAAACAACAAAAAACCGTGAGATATGTTGTTGGCAATTCGTCAAGACGCTAATAAGTTTAATGAACGTGCACTTCGACTTAATCAAACGCGTTTTTTGTATATTGCCCAGCAGGAGGGGGGGGGGGGCAGGGCGCAGAGCGACGCGTCCGTTAATTATTTATTGCTTTAACGGATTTGACATCATTCACGCGAATTCTCACGGAGCCTCATCAAGCAGCGTGACAAATGACCACTCCACAACGCCTTACGCTTTCAAATAATCAAATAGATATATGAGTTTCCGAAATATGGTCCCGCATGAAGCTGCTGTGACGTGAATATATCTTTTAGGTTCTTGTAGTTGTCAACAATTTTCTGATCCAATTCCGCCACCGCCCGATAGAGACCTTCTTCAGACAGCGATTGGTACTGGCCAAGCAGTGGGGCTCCCTCACTCTTTCCGGATTTTTATTATTCTTATTTTAGCCAGTGGGCAAGCAGTTTAAACTGATGTGACCAAATATTTATTTTGCTGACTGTACATGTCTTTATTAAGTCTGTTTTTAAATTGATTCACACTGGTTGAAATTATCCCTTCACTTGGTATACCGTTCCACATCGTCAATACTCGGTTTAAATGAAGGTGCTTCATGACACATATCACTCTTGAAGGAAGCATTTGCGAGCTTCAAGTAATCTCTCTGGTGTAAGTGTTGGTGTTCAGTCTTTATATCGACTTTAGATTTACAACATCACCATAGTGGTTAGTTAGGGTCTTATATGTTTCGATTGTGTCAACTTGTTCTGTCTCGCTTTGAATGACGGCAGACCGAGGATTTGTAGCTAATTTGTAACAGTTGGAATTCGTTTACGCGGACGGTCAACATCTACCCTGCTTTCCTAGGAAACATACGTTTCCAGACTATCCTAATCATTCACCGGATTCAACGATACCGTTGGAAGTTCTGGCAGGGCCGGCCCGAGGAAATTTCCTTAGCATATTACAAATATCTGCTTGAAACAAGTGCAAACCACATGTGCATACACGACATATAGAGGATGCAAGTGCAAACAGAGTTCACTGAGGCCATCCGGGTTAATTCGTCTTTTTGAAGAGGTTGAAAGGAGCTGCTCCACGAGTTAGGCTAACCAACGAATCGGCCATCGTGACCCAGGCTGCGAGGTACCGATCGAGGTTTAAATGGTCGGTCTACAGAATGTCTTGTAATAAATGGTCATCACAGTAGTACGTAGACGTGGACGTAGCTGAGAGCAGCCAAAAACGCATCATTCGATATATTAACTTCCGCAATCCGCTGATCATCCCAAATTATGAAGAGTACGCAAATTTCTTGGGAATCAACTCACTAATCAACTGCTGTATACTGTCCCTAAAATGACCTTTAACCCAGCATTACACACGACTTGGCTAACGCAGCGAATTTCTCTACGAGTGCCATCTTTACAAATGAAAGCTCCACAACTTTTCAGATACGATTAGTCCGCTTCCATCGCTATATTATATACATTTTAAAAATTTTAATTAAAGTCAAATTACATACGCTACACTAACCTAAAGTAAATTAAATCAATCATTTGGCTATATCATACACTTCCAAACTACAGCATTTTCTTTCTCGCCTTCCATTACCTTATCCATCTTAAAACTAGGTAAATGTACGCGAGATTCGCGTAACAGGCTTCGTTATAGTTGTCGAGTCAGCGGAGCGCATAACTGCCTGCTTTACTGCCAGGCTCTATCGCCAAGCGGTTGTGATGGAGGAATATAACATAAGTAAAAATATTTGGCCAAAAAAATGTGTCCCAAAAGTCACCAAAAACATGTTATCTCGACCGGATTTTTTTTTTTTTAATATCAAGTACGATGTTTTATGAAAGTACATTTTTTTAGGAAGAGCGTGGCAAGATTATTTAAAATACGATATTTTCTGAAAGAACGATATTTTTTGGAAAGTACGATATTTTATAAAGAACGATATTTTTTAAATTACCCTATTTTCTGAAAGTAACATATTTTCGAAACTACCATATTTTATGAAAGCATGATATTTTCCGCACCCCCGCACGGACTAGTATCGTCTTACTCTTCTCATTCCGCACTTCCACCCGGACTGGGCCCATCCTTACCCTACTCAATCCGTATCTCTACCCGACTAGCCCTAATCAGACTGCTAAAAATGTCATGTTAAAGAGATCGTTTGTATAGCAGCTCTTATTTCTATAGTAGGTAGGTACGGAATCTCAAATGTAATCAGTTCTTGAAATTGACGAATAAAGCCTATTGGCGAAAGAATGCTTGAAATCAGCAACGCATTCTTGAGTTATCACGCGCATAGCCAAACACACACAAACACACAAGAAAATTTACCTCCCATATGGGGTTTTGAGGTTTCGCAAAACTTCACTTTGCTCCGCTAATAAGTCAAATAAATATTATGTATATGGCTATGTAGTTCATAATAAAAACCTAGTTAGTTGTTTCGCATAATAGTTATGTTAATTCGTTGCGTTTACCTAACCGGCTTTTATTTATTATAAATTGTTTTATGTGTAATATAACCTAAACCATAAAATAAATAAAAATAAATTTAGTAAAATGAAATGATTCCATATACGTTACCTACCTAATTAGCATTCCACTTTGTGTGTTAGCAAATTAACCCAGTTTTATTCTAAAACGACGCTATTAAAAGGCTATAATGTCGAATTCTTTACATTGGAATCCTTTCAGCCGCTCTTTTTCTCTTCGTGACTTGAAAAACATCCACCAAGTGATCTCTTGCTCTATATACCGGTTTTATCGTATGACATCTCTATCTGAATTGATCAGCAATCACTGTGAAGCAGATTGCACTAATATAAGACACCAATTAGATGTTTTGATTTAGTTTTATCTACAAACTAGTATCCTCGACTAGTAAACTAATTTAATAGGGCGATTAGAGCGCTGGGTTTTCTATTTAAGAGCCGTAAGCTCTTTAGCGTGGCCAAAATAATATTTTATTCAAAAAAAGGGTTTATTAAATATCCTATCCAATTCGTGCGAATAAACAGGCAACTTTCAGCAGCGGTAGTGTCCACCGCCCCTCTGTCCTCCTCTATAATCTTACGTCTTTACCTGTTTATTTGCCATTTTTTTCTCACGGTCACTTTGAACTTTATATCTTCGGTTTGAGTTGGAATTCCATGTTAAAATAAATGTTAAATTAAAGCCATTTTATTCCGTTTCCACGACCAGTTATTCATTTGATTTGTCTTTCTATCGTTTGTTATAATTTGCTCGGGTAATTTAGTGTGTAAAATCATGGGACGTTGCAAAAATTAGCATTATTTTCAAATACCATGTCCTGTGCGAACCTGGCCAAGCCAAGTACCTCGAGAATATATGCCCTCGAATTTCTATAATATATACAGTTAAATTATGTTAATAAGCTTCAAATATTTCATTTTAAACAATTCTGTTATGTTAGAGAAAAATCTCACTGTTCCGTGCAGCTTGGGCCTGATGACCTGTTTAGGTGATCTTTGGTCGGCGCAACTCACGATTCAGCTCCTATCTGGTAGCCTCCTCGAAGAGGGACTTAACCTGGAAGGGCCGCTGTGACCACTACCTGTGGTCTGTCTGTAAACTGCAGCCGTGAACAGTTGCGATCGAGGTGCGGTTCCGAGGGGAAACCTCATGCGGCACCAGCAGCTGATGCACTGGACGGTTTGCCGGATTCGCTGCTCAATCGGCAAATAACCAGGAGAGTCTGGAAACGTACGTTTTCAATGGCAGCGGGGGTAGAATTGACCTGATGTCACCTATTATTAGAAACGATCCGTTGTCCAATCCGATTCGACAAAAAACGCCTCGGATCCGCGATTAATTCCACAGAACCTCGATTCCGTGACCGGACTGGAGGATGGAGAAATCCATATAAATCTGATCTGGCCTCGCGTAAGGCGATGGACTCTGACGGGTTGTTGTCGTAGCTTGACTGTGATGTATTTGTCCAAAAGACTTTGCGTCTTTCCACGGGAGAAAGGATAATCAATATCGTTATAACTTCCTGGTGTGGTGGGTTCGCCCGTTGCACTGGCACCTCCCAACTGTTAAGTATAGGGAATCGGAACAAAAACAAATTACTAAATAAAATAGATAAACATTTTAATAGTTATTGTTATACCAGTCTTGTAATAGAATTCTCATATCACCTATTGCAATAAAACATTCGCTATTAAATCTATATATACATAGGTAATAATAGCATAGGGGCGAGAGTAAGGAAGATTAACATTATTATATGGACTTCCTCCTATAATAAATTTCGTTTCCTTTCATTATTTGACATACGATAAAATGCGTCAATATTCAATATTTATGCGTTACACGCTATTAATATAATTAATTTTCGTACAATTCTCTATGCTCGTTAAGCATCAGCCAGTGGACACTAAATAATAATAGGTAAGAGTACATTTTCGTCATTGTAATTAATTCAGTCATTGTCTGGTCAAAGTATACTGCTATTGCTATAATTCGACCATACTGCCAACGATTTCATGCCGAACGGTGACTATAATATAACCTGGCACCATCGAGAAGCCAACGGTTGTAATAGTAGATACGTGTTACGGTGATGGCCCTACTTGGAAAGAGTCACCTGGTTTTTCAATAACGTCTAGAAGCGGAATGCTGACTAAACAGCGGGATCTTCGTTTCTACACTAGACAAGGAATGGCGCAATGGTGTTCCAACGGCAGCGTGAAAGGCAAAGGAAAACCATCACATTAGTTTTCCCAGTCAAACTATAGCTGCTAATTCGAACATTTCAGGAAGGCTAGATCAAAAAGGTTCATATCGCAGCCATAGCCGCCTTCGTTTACTATCTAAAATGACATTTAAGAAGAAAAAAATATAATAATATAATTCAACACAATTTATAAATAATCAAGGAACATTCATTAAGGGACATAATTGGAATGTTCTAGCATGTTAATACTTCAAGGAACATTCTTGCTACCTTTGAAGAAAATCGAACAACGCTGTTGGTCGTAATGAACTAACAAACATACGAAATGCCAAAGGGTAGTCACTGGCCAAGGTGAAACAGTGGCCTCGCACTGCCCGGTCAAGTATAAATTTGAACAAATGAAAGACGTACTGAAATACTAATTCAATTCAAAAACGTTTTAATGCAATCATACAAATGCGGACTTATCACGACGTGGACTATATCTTACAGTGAACCAATGGATACGATGAAGCTAGTTTTCGGGTGGCATCTAAAGTACATTTAGTTCACAATTTCATAAAAATTAAACAATTCAAATTTAACACAAATGTTAATACAAAAGTCACAATATTACTAGAAGCGAACATTATTTCAGAACGGGAAGGGAAAAAAGGGGCCAGCAAAAGGTGAAGAAGCTGTAGTAATTGCGATGAATAATACTTTTCAATTACTCTTTGATATTGGAAAGCACTTTTAAATTTGAAGTAAGAAATACTACATGTTGTCAATTCTATGCATCTTTAATATAATGTAAATTATTATTATTTCAATTAGAGGTCACATTTACCCCCGTCATTTAGGTATAGCCTTGATAATTACTGAAAATACGTAGTTCCTATGTATATCAAGCTATTGACCAACTTATATTTTTTTCAACTCAAGTTCTATCTAAGTATCTAGGATATTCTCATATTATCTCTTAAATATTGTCTTATAACGGATCTCTTCCACATGTTGACCGTAAACTTTCACACTAATAAATGTATATTTTTGAGATATAGACCAACCAAAAGATCTTTTTAAATACTACATGTCCCTATTAGATACCAAATTCTATATATATCTCCAACGTAGCTAAATCGGGCCGTAACCTTTTTGACCTTATGTGATTCGGTTTTTTTGTATAACCCGAGATCTACTAAACGTGAAATTTGGAACCATGCAGCAATCGATTTGCCGACATCGATTTCCGTACAAAAATATTTTTAAAACTATAAATCCCCGCTGTAGATTTGAGATATTTAACTCGTAACTTTTGGGATCGGTCCGTTTTGCTTCGAACTGTCTTCGTAATTTTTTGTGATATCTCGAAAAGTTGGCAACCGATTGTGCCTAAAATAAATAAGAGTTAGGAATCTTCGCATAGCAAGAAGTCCGATTGAAATTGGCCCAGTGTTTCTCGAGTTATTCTCCATCTAACAGGCAGAAGAAGATACAGACAGACTGCTTTTTACAAATGCAAAGATGATTAACCCGTAATGATCACATCGTTTATAATAATAATGCTTTAATGACTTTTATATTTTTACCAGGATTCGCGATGACGCCATGATGAGGCCATCATTTGTTTCTGAAGCTCTTAAGTTGATAATCTTTATTGAAATTAATTATACGAATAAAGTAGGAAGTGAAACACTAATGAAGTGTTATTAAAGCCTTTGTTATTACAATTAAAATGCCGTCTAGGAGATATTCGGGGTTATTGCCGTTTGTGAACATTTGAAAAGCAAGCGTTTTGGAATATTTTTGATTCGCGATTAAGTGCAAATGAACCTGCAAGCAATAAAACAGATACAATGAATGAAAAGTTTTGTGAAGGAAAGCTTTCGTATGTGTTTTACTCTTATAATATGTTCACTAGCCTGCACGTAATAAATAATAAAAAATCACACAAGCAAGCAAGCAAGATAGAAAGCAAATACAGCCAATTATGCTGCATTCAAACACTCATGGACTCATGAAATTAGTAAACGCATCAATGGCTTTCATAGCCTTCGACGGTTGCATAGCCAGCAATATTAATCAGACATTGGATGGCGCTGCCTATTCTGGAGTACGCGCGGATATAGCGATGATGCTAACTAGCTGGAACGTCTACCGAATGCTTGATCATGTGGCGTTATTTTACGTCCTCGTTTCTATTTCATGCATCCGTGTATATTATTATAATAGATATGTGTATTATATGTATAATACATATTTTAAATATTATTATTAGGGTTATATTTATACGTATATTATATACTATTATACATTTATATTCTAATATGTATAGCAATTTAATTTATTTGTATTAATATTTTTATATTCAATTTTATTTTTTTTCTATTTCATCATCAACCAATTACTTTAATATAAATCATAAAATACATCAAAATAAAATACAGATAATTCCCTGTCCATTCCTTCTCCTCTCACTGTTAGTTATCTTATTCAAGATTAAAAGATTAACTTCAATTAAAATTGCTCAAGAAAGTTGTAAAACTAAAAATAATTGTTAGACATAGGAAACAAGTAAACGGTCTTGCGGTTATAAAATAGCTTAAGGCTATTAAAATAGTTTTAGGACAATCATATATGTACAATATTTTAAGGCTATGCTGTATGTTTTGCTTTAAATAAATAAATACTATATTATATCCATGAAAATCTACAGCTGTGCATAAAGTCGATAACCATTACAATATAAATATCATAAATACAGATAAGCTTTCAGTGTCACAGTCCTGATTAAAAAAGGTCGAAACTTCTCAATTCCTCATTTTTTTTAGAGTAGACATAATAAAGACAGAAGACTATGATATAGATGACTAAGTTAATTATAAATATGGCTGGTACTATTAGAACCTAATTTGCAGTTTCACTTCACGGCATACCTATATAAATCTGCGAAAACTATCGGTTATTTTGTTACATTATTGACCGAGCAGAGCGAGGATACTGTTTCAACTAGGCACGAGATGCCCGTTTGAAATCCGTCTATTTATTTGTTACATAACTACGACCAAAACATTATTAGATTTTCTTCAAAGTTTTCATGCATATCTTAAAGTCATTAAAATGACTTATATGTAGGATATACATATCATTGTAGTAAATAAATACATTCCAATATAACCATGTGACATTAAAATGAAGAGTAATGAGTAGAGCGCTAATATATAGTTTTTATAAAATTTATAACGCGAATAAAGAAAAATATTTCCAATATAATCATGTGACTATCAAAATAAAGAGTAGTTAGGTAAGCCGAATTATTATACGAGTATGCATACATTTGTATTTTGCGGAATGACGTTTAACAACAGCGAAATATTCGAGTGTGCAGATCTTATTATCCTCAATATTTTTTGCTCAAACGCTTCAAAACAGCTTTCTTCCTGACTGTCCACCTAGCTTATGCGTAGAATCCTCCGTAGATCCACATTTTGAAGGCTTGGAGCCTTTTTAATGGTGTCTCGATAAATGTCCAATTTTCCTTCTCATATATTGAGATCTCATATTGAGAATTTGTAGCATCTTAAAAGTCTGATCTTCAGGTCAGCCTTAAAGAAAGTACTTTTGAACTTTTCGTTGCGGATTTTTATCTCCTTGCCCATAAATCAGTTGTCATCCAAATTGCAGCCTTCTCTGCAGTCAACTTACGCAATCTGTAACTATAAGTGAGCATACGAGCAATTTACTGACTGGCGTTTACTGATTTTTGTGGTATTCAATTTTAAATCATATTCGTCACATACTCCTTTAATATTGCAATGAGGAGCTGGAGTTCTTCCATGCTACTGGCAATAAGTAGATATATTATCATCTATGTTTATGTCATTTATCTTGACTCCATCTTCGATTGTATCTATGTAGGTCTTCCTTGAAGATCAACTCAGAGTAAATATTAAATAGAAAAGGTCATATTATGCAACCCTGTCTGAATCCGCGCCATATCTGCGCCCCTTCAGAAATAATCTGGCCAACCTAAACGTGCGGTCTTTAGAGCCATGGTAGATATTAGTAATGATACGCAAGCCTTTTGGCATCATACCACTTGTTGGACAATTTCGACCATCTCATTGTGCAAGACTATCGAAAGCCTTCCTAAAATCGATGATATACCTATATGTAGATTTAGATTTTCTAATAATAAGACGCTTTTGAATTCTAACAACTGCGTAAACAAAAATACTCAAGCGTGATTGTGTGTATTTTATTGGCCTTACTTTTGGATATCTATAGCTAGTTTCAGAAATTCAGAATAATCCGGATTTTGCTTATAAAATTAGCTTTCATAGTAAATTAAAATGAAATTCCTGTCAGCGATATTAACATATTTCAATTTCGCCGACCGGAAGAGACTGTCTGCGTCACGAAAAAATCCGTCCAAACTTTTTGCAATTGTGTGCAATGAAACTGTTTCTTTTCTTTCTTTTGTTTCACGTTATTGCCGGTTTATAATTCGTGATAGCGTTTTAATTCGCGCGTTCGTGATGTAACCGAGACTCGTTAATAAAAAGCCCAGAGGTGCGACTACCACGCGTGCATTTTTTAGGGCGAGCGCTCGCTGGCATTGAAAAAGTGACCGCTCTCTGCGCTCCGCTCTGTCGTCGGATGCGCCGACGAAAGCGGAGAAAGTGCGCCGAGCTGACAATGAGACGCGGAGCCCACCTCATGCTGAGATCACCTCCACCTTAGAGAAGAGAGTGCACTGAGTAGCCTACCGCTCCGATATAATAAAATTAATACTGTATACCATAAATGATACGGTGATCGTTGATTATGCAAGAGAACGAGATTTAAAATAAATTTCGGTTAAATCATAGAAACCTGTATATTAGCTGACCTGTTGATCATTCAAAAATATCTACACCATTAGGCAGTGCGTTAACTAGTTACACAGCCCTCCCAATGGTGCCTACATCAGTTCGGCAGATGATGGTATGCATTAGGAAATGACTGCAGAAACGCCGATAGGGACAGGGCAAATATGGCTACACATCTTGGAGAGACAAATATGACTACACATACTGCAGATTACTAAGCAGTCTGTGCACATGGATAATTATATGCTTCCCTCTCCTGGAATAAAATAAACATGTCAACCTATTTTTTTAAATATACCACGTTTTTAAAACGAGCCGCAATATTGGATTTAGCATGACGTCACATGAATTGTATTTTACTTGGCATACCCTTTCATGTGATACCATGTAGAGCGGGGTTGCGCGGTACGCAATATCAATAATGTGCATGGACAAACCACGAACAAACGCACCATGCGTTATTAGTTTGATCGTTTCGCTTCTGATAATTTCGACCTCGAAAATAAGAATAGGTCATGAATTAAGGGCGGGAGCAGAAACGGATACGCAAACTACGGCTGAGTTTAGCGGCTTTCAACGTAAGTACCAAAACAATATTGAGTAATTTGAGTAAACATCGGCTAAAGTAAAGATACTCGAAAATTGTGTACCGATAAGCTAAATAGAATAGAATAGTATAGGATAGAATAACTTCATGAATAGAATACCTAAATGAATGCCAGCTGCAAAATAATTTTCTAGGATATGGATATTTTTGTACGGGAAAAAAAAACCTCCGAAGAAACAGTGAAAAAACTTTATAGTAATCATTGGTTTGTGTGCATGAGAGTTCTACAGTACAGGGATTAACCAGCTCCCGTTAAAATAGCGTTAAGTCATTATGTCGATTTTTTTTGTCCTTTATTTTCTTTTGTAGAACGGCAACTTCATAGTTATTGGCCTACTATTACACTAATATCTAAGAAACATTTAACCTTCAAAAAATTACAACTCAATTATTTGTAAACTACATACTTACTGATTGCAGTTACTTTTTCCTTTTAGTGATTTTTGACAGCTGAGGCTGGGTTTACATGAAATCTTCGCCATTTTATGATCGGCAGACGGCAAGAGCGACATTCAGTGCTAAAATTGGTCCGTGCCGCTTTATGCCTACACCGAAGAAATTCGACGAATTCCATTGTGTACTTCTGTTATTTTAATTTGGTTTTATTCATTTTGTAATATCGTTTGTGTAATATGCGGTCTGCGTTACGTGAGGAACTAGTCGGAGACGAACGAGTCCGACGCGTCGACGTTTCTCCGATGCAGACGTGAAAAAATCAGTTTTACTATCGAGGTGGTTCAACGCGTTCTTTCGGAATTGCGCAGAGGGGATATTGATGATACGGTTTGATTTTGCACGCTTTGACATCATTAACCTCTCTTAGCTTCATGGAAAAGGTCCATGCGGGCTAAGCTATTTAGGTTTTCCAGTTATTCATCCGAAGAGCATTGAGGCCTTACAACAGACTTTCGCAGTTTTGCCGCCTCATTTTAACTCTTGAGTTTTTCACAAAGTTGTTCATTGTGGTATATTCACGAGACAGCGGGGCACGAAAATAGCACATCTGCAAAATAACATAATTTTGACGACATGTCTACGTAAAAAGTTGAATTCGCAGGGAATGCCGTCATTGTGATATCAAAAACAAACGCAGTCGTAAACGTCTCCTTCGAGAATAAGGCCTATTGTCTATTTTTTCCACATGCCTTCCAGTTTTCCTGAATATTTTACTAACTCTGAACTATATTTTAAGACTGTTATGCATGATAGCAGTGTCTTGTGGAGGGAATTTTTTCCTCTTCTTAGATAGCAGTCTTCTCCTTTGGTTATAATTTCATTTTCTCCTGATTCATCTTCTGATACATTCCCGTTTTTGAACTATTCAATGCTGAAGAAGCTTCCTTGAAAATTGACTGACTCTTTGAACTTACAAAATAACCTATTTAGAGGATTCATCAACTTAGTGACCTATAAATGGATGCTGAGTAAGTTAATTTGAAAATCGGAATTTGAAAATCATTGTCATCATGGCTAGTTTTTTATGAAGTTTTCTTTGCATATTTCTCATAAAATATAGAAAATTATTAAATACAACTCTGAATATGAACTTGATATAATTATTCATATTATATTGTTAATTACACCTTATTATTTTGATTATGTGATGTGATGTTAAGGATGGTACCCCGCCTTATAACAATAATCAAGTCCGCCATAGCGAGGAGCCTATGAAGCGCTCAAGGATATAATGTAATCGACATTATCATTGCAAATTTGAATTTTACATTATTATGCTATTGAAGGAAAGTGCGTGGAAGTACCCAGTGATGGGTGCACAGTACGCGATAGGGAAGGGAAACCGTGAGAATAACCGGCTCGTTCTGCGCGCGGCCGGCCGAAGCGCAATCTTCCGAAGCAAGTTTTTTTAGATGACTCGTCAATTTCACATGAAATGCGCAACTTCACGCACGAGCTCACTTCCACGCGCGCGGTTCGGAGTTCACTCTTTCGCCGGCGTGTTTACACAATCCAAGAACGGACTTTTATAGGCATTCTTTTCAAACGGGTTCCGTTTTGGTGCGAATCTCCACTCAGTGATGACATCGACAGAATGAGCATTCCGGCGTTGCGGTTTTCCTGTATCTCCTTTTGACGAGACGCCTGCATGTTTGGTTTGATACAACATCGAGAATATATTCAACGATAATCAACGAAAATATCCCGAAATTTACAATGCGATAATCATAATAATAATAATTTTATTCATCTCAGATTATAACATATTTTATACATATTGTGATAATTTTGTATGTCGCCAGTATCTGATGACCCCTTTTATCGATATTTTTTAAATACCAAACTTATCTGTTATAATTATGTAATCCTATGTATGCACAAGCCATTGTTAAATTGGTACGCTTGCCTTAGTACGGGCCTAGGCCTAGTTAGGCGGCGTTGATTCAAT